>WNNJ02003206.1:0-70045 GCA_012934845.2 Pomphorhynchus laevis
AGCGAAACGTTTCAAAATAATACTCTGCAGCTGTCTCTGGTTTTTTCTTCAATGCGTAACAACTATTGTGCCGTATCCTCATTTAAGGATCCCAGAGGGTGATTAAAAGAATCTCAAGAATAATATATATATATATATATATATATATATATATATATATATATATATATATATATATATATATATATATATATATATATATATATATCGAAACGGATACACAAACAATGCATAAAAAATTTAAAAAAGAAATTAAACATTTAAGGCAAAATTTACTGTCCAGTATCTATTTCTTCTTCTTTTAGGTGCATTTCCGGGCAAGAAGAGCATTAATTAAAGAATATATAGATGAAAATTTGACCATTCTACACAGTTTTGAACATTCAATAGTACCTGCAAATGGCGAATGTAATTTTTCTGCATTGGAAAGCGACTAAATGGGCTAGATGTATAGAATTTAATGATGGATGAACTAAATTGCTTATTGAATAATTATTGCTTTTGTGATTTTTGTTGCTTTTAAGAATATAAAAATAGAGCATTCGACAAACAAATCGTACGTTTTTGATGATGAACGAGCAAAATATAATTAAATTTTTTTTATTAATTCTTATCCCAAATTCCAATAAATTATAAAAGAACCGTTATTATTCTTCAAAGATTTCACATGATTAAGTAAAAATGCATAAAGCACAGATCTACCAATTACAAATATTAAGCCCCATTTCCGATAACAGTGGATAATACGAATCTAATTTTTTCAACTTAAAAATTTAAATCTTACAAGATCATCAATCCATAATGTTCAAACTAACATCAGCATATTCAGCAACGGATCACCGTACCGTTAATCAAAAACACTTCTAATGCAACCAAACTAATAATGAATATAATCATTAATGAATTAAATCAGCTAACTGAGTCTACGTATTTAATATAATTATAAAATAAACAAAACAAATTAATGCTAAATCAAAATTTAATAATTAAATAATAAAATTAATAATTGTTCTTAGATTTCTATAATTTAAATCGACTTAAAATAAAAAAAATTGAAATTTAAAATAAACGTCATTTTTATGAATTGACTAATAACTAACAGACGTTGTATCAGAATAAGAATTAGAGGTCATCAGGAGGAACTGCTATGCTATCAGGTTTCGGCCCCTAACTCCTCTACCCAACATAGCAGCGGGGCCAAATACATGCTAATGATGTAGTTCCTCTGAAATAACTATCTAGTATCTTATTCTAATACAAAGTATATTATTTATTATCCATCCATAAAAATTTGCCACTTAAGAGTTTAAATTTATTCTTTATATTATTGTGTTGATTTATATATTTTACTATTTTCTGCTTGATGTTATTTTTATAGTAACCTAGTTTAAAATATGTATCTATTAAATTATTTAAATGATTTTGAAGAAAGCCAATATCATTACATATTGTTGCAATTCTTAAAATTTCATTATTTAATGTATTATATTTTATATTATATGGTATGCATGAATGCTCATGCAAAAATATGTTTCTTGTAAATTTAAATATGTCATCTTTACGATATAAATTAATAGTAGTTTTAGTTAATGTTATTTAATGTTCATATCTAGATATACACCTTCTTTATCATTAATATTGGTTTTGTTAAGAATAAGGCTTTCTGGATAAATGTGCTCACTAATTGAATAAAAATTATTAGAATTAAATACACATATATCATCAATGTATCGAAACATATATTTCATATATTTATATTGTTTAGATTTAGTTTTTACACAGTTATGAACAAATTCATATTCTATAAAGCTTAAAAACAAGTCAGCTATAATTGGGCTACTATTACCACCCATTGGAACACCTTTAACTTGTCTAAATATAGATGTCCCTTCTTTTAAATAATTTTGATTTATCAAAATATTTAAGGATTATATTAATTCAATTATATCCATATATTTATATTTACTTGATGGTTTAATTTTTGTTAGATAGGCGTTATAATTATTATAACATATATATGTATATCTTTTTCTGAATATACGATTAATTAATTTTACTAACGCTCCTTTAATATCTACTAAATCTAAATTTGTATAAAGCGTGCTAAAATCGTATGTATTTATATTTTGAAAATTTATTCCTTTTGTCTGTTCTAAAAATTCTTTTGTAGAATTAATACTGAAATAGTGTTTTATACCAGTATTAATTTCGATTACCTTACAATATTTTTTGAAGTGTATTTTAATTACTAAGTATTTTATTCATATAAACCGAAAGTGATTTTAATGTACATTTAAACGCACTACATATGAACCTAGGTTTTATTGGATTTTTATGTAATTTTGGATTCCAATATAATATAGGTATAGTTTTATTATCTAATTCAACCTTTATACCCTTTTTATCCATTATTGAACAGTGACTTGTAATAATTGTTTCTAAACTCAACTTACTACGTTCATATGTTGGATTTACATTTAAATCATTAGAATTAACCTCTTTCATTAGTATATCATAATAAAGCTTTTTGCATATGAAGACAAAGTTATTACTAGCTTTATCAATAGTTGTTATTATATAGTTATCCTTTAATTTAGTAAGTTCTGTATACATATCTTTATTAATTTTATCTTTCCTTTTATAATTGTTTGTTTTTTTCATTTTATTTTTAATTTTATCAAATATATAATCTTTCCAAATTTTTATCTTAGATATATTCGAGCTTTCACTATTAATCAGCCTACTAAAGTTATCATTTAAGTTATTATATAACGAACTGTAAATTTTATTTTTGTCGTTGTTGTTATTTAATCTATATTTATATCCTTTTGATAGCAGCTTTCTTAATTCACAATTTTCAATTAATTCTAGATTATGGGTACATATATGTTCATTTATTTTATCAAAACTAAGACTTTTACAATTGCATTCTGTTTCCATTATGTTTCTAATATTATCGTTACATATTGATTTTAATTCTATATTATAATTACAAATTTTTCGTCCTAATGGTGGTAGGAGTTTATACCTTATTTTCAGAATGTTTTACAATATATTCCTAAAATATTTAATATATATTTAATAATATATATTATAATATAATATTTATATTTGTAATGATTTACAAATATAAATCATTACAAAATATGATGTCAACAATGTTTTGCAACGATAAACCAAATTAACTTTTTGGAAAATTGAACAAACCAATTTAATTTTGTTTATATTAAAAATAAATCTTTCATATATTCATTTAATTTAGGAGCAAGGGCTACGAATTAAAAAATACACATATTACTTAAATATTTCGTTTCTTTTTAGCACTATTATAAGAAAAATTGATTATGCTTTAAAAATAAAAAGTTTAAATAATTGATCGTTTAGTTTTTATTTATGTGATTGTTTTAATGTGTAATTTGTTTTTCATATATTTATGAACTTTAAATTAGATTATTTTTTATGAACTTTTTATACTCTTTACAATATTATATTTGTTTAATATTTACTAATGATTTTTTTCCGAAATGATTTTTCATATAATTAATATATTAATATTAATCTTTATATGTAAAATGTGTATGTGCAATATCACTATTAATATAACTAATAATTTAGTGTTTAATTATCAATAGATGAAATTAATTTAAATTAAAAATAAATGCTTTTTATCTAAAAGTACATTCTTCAAATACGTAATTATTGGGTTTGCTTAAGCTAGATTCTTCAATTAAATTATTTTTTTTGCGATAAAGACAGCGATAATTTGCTCCTTATAATTGTAAGATTTATGTAATCGATGAACTAATGGACATAATTCAAAGTTGCCATCATTGCGCTATTGTTATAACGTTTATACATTACGTTCGTAATTTTTATCACCACTTATTTCCTAAATGATATAATCCACTTTGATGTGTAGCAAATAAATGTGCATTATTTTTTATTGGTAATCAGAAACTCGTGTGCTTCATAATTAGGTGGTCTCAATTTCTCGAGTACTTTATAGTGAATGAGAAAATGTTTTGTTGCAAAATTATTAATTGCGCATATAACGTAGAGGTACATGCTTACGTAATTACCAGGTAGAATTAAAGTGCATCTAGTTAAAAGGTAAGAAAAAATTAAAATTAAATATTGAATGACAATTTAATAGCATTTTATCAATCTTAAAGATTATTCATTACTTTTCAAAGTCCGATTCGATACTGATATATAATAATCGTGCTCAAAGCAATTATTATTCTTTCCGAATTCAATACAATTCTTTATTCGAAAAATAAGATAACGATAATTCGAGGTTTTTACCAAAGCGCAATTCTACTTTGAAAAATATGCAACTTCAAGCTAAATTTCTTGGTTGTGTTGATTTAAGCGACGCTCAGCTCAACACATTTAAATAAAGCATTTTTCATTAATGAACGTTGGAGATTTTAAGCTAAAATGTATACAAATTAAATGTTGTTTTTTTTATCAATTAAAATAATAAAAAAATATAAAAATGGTTTTAAGTTTTTTTATTTAATAAAAAATAATCACAATAAAGTTTTGAAAATTGTTTTATGTATTTTATTTCATGAATCTAATTAATTAAATTAATTGATCTCAATATGCATTATTATAATTATAATTATAATTTATACTACTTTTGATTAAATAATTTATTTATTTATTTATTATAATTCCAAAATACTACTTTATAGAAGCAGCATTTAGTTTTGCGCTCAATAAGTCGCCAAAATTATAAATTAGTTGTCTAACTTTGTAATCTGTTGAATGGGTACACATCAATGTTTTAATTCGCGAAAAAATTCGTTGAGTTCATATCTACTACTGATTTACATTTTAATTTATTTAAGATAACATGAATTTATTATTTCTAAATTCACTTTGAAGTCACAACTTATATCATAACTTATCAAACATAATATGAAAACTTTAATAATTTTGTTAAACACACAAAGTTGTTCCTCGGAATACTTGTTTATACTAAATTTGTAAATTTAATCATTAAATTTATTAAATTTTATTAAATTTTAAAGTTTATTTTTTAAATACAAACTTTACTTGAATTAGTGCTTAACTTTACTCCTATTGCTGTAATTCAATTTGACCTTGTTGATATCTTGAATATATGACTGTGTTAAGTATCAACAAATCCAGAACCACATAATATGTTACAGGACAACTGGTTATTTTTGCAAATTTAAAATTTTAATTGTACATTTTAATCAATTTTAATTTATCGATGTATCTATAAGCGCCTTCCTGATTGAGAATGGTAATTTTAGTACAATAAAACTATCTGAGCATCTCAATTCATAAAAATATCTGTTTTGCTGATTTTGAGGTTATTAGCGCAATAAAATTTGAGTGTAATGGCACTTGAGTTGGCTGATTATGATGCTAAATATTTTTTGAGTCTTTTCACATGTGCAGACTACCATTATCTCCCCTTAATGTGTTTGATTCAACGCATTATTTTTTCATATTAATAATTAAAATATTACTGCATCACCTTTTAATTTATTGCTTTCATCTTTATTTTTTATAAAACTATTAAATTTATATATATCCGTATTTATTTAATTGTTTATTTAACTCATTTAAAATTTAGTATTTAATGGCGTTGATACAAGGCCAGATAGATCAAACTGCAAATTACGAAATTTATCATGCGCACATAATGAATGTAATCCAAAGCATGACTAATCGATTAAAAAAATCTACAAAGCTTTTCAGAACAATCAAAATTGTGGTTTGTAAACATTTCCTTAAATTAATTATTCATTAACAAAATAATATTTAAATGCTTATCAAAAAATAAAATATCATGAAATATTATACAATTCAAACGTTTTCTCATTCAATATGAACCATAATTCATACTGCAGTCTAAATATTATGACAATGTTACGCTCATTCGAATAATAGCGCAAAAAATAATACATGCTTTAAAATATCGCATGTAAATAATTTCAAGTGTAAATATTATCGCGTGTACATAATATCGCACATAAATATTATCGTGTGTAAATAATATCGCGTGTAAATAATATCGCGTGTAAATAATATCGCGTGTAAATAATATCGCGTGTAAATAATATCGCGTGTAAATAATATCGCGTGTAAATAATATCGCGTGTAAATAATATCGCGTGTAAATAATATCGCGTGTAAATAATATCGCGTGTAAATAATATCGCGTGTAAATAATATCGCGTGTAAATAATATCGCGTGTAAATAATATCGCGTGTAAATAATATCGCGTGTAAATAATATCGCGTGTAAATAATATCGCTTGTAAATAATATAGCGTGATCATAATTTAGAGTGTAAATAATATCGCGTGTAAATAATATCGCGTGTAAATAATATCGCGTGTAAATAATATCGCGTGTAAATAATATCGCGTGTAAATAAAATCGCGTGTAAATAAAATCGCGTGTAAATAATATCGCGTGTAAATAATATCGCGTGTAAATAATATCGCGTGTAAATAATATCGCGTGTAAATAATATCGCGTGTAAATAATATCGCGTGTAAATAATATCGCGTGTAAATAATATCGCGTGTAAATAATATCGCGTGTAAATAATATCGCGTGTAAATAATATCGCGTGTAAATAATATCGCGTGTAAATAAAATCGCGTGTAAATAAAATCGCGTGTAAATAAAATCGCGTGTAAATAATATCGCGTGTAAATAATATCGCGTGTAAATAATATCGCGTGTAAATAATATCGCGTGTAAATAATATCGCGTGTAAATAATATCGCGTGTAAATAATATCGCGTGTAAATAATATCGCGTGTAAATAATATCGCGTGTAAATAATATCGCGTGTAAATAATATCGCGTGTAAATAATATCGCGTGTAAATAATATCGCGTGTAAATAATATCGCGTGTAAATAATATCGCGTGTAAATAATATCGCGTGTAAATAATATCGCGTGTAAATAATATCGCGTGTAAATATATATCGCGTGTAAATAATATCGCGTGTAAATAATATAGCGTGTAAATAATATCGCGTGTAAACAATATCGCGTGTAAACAATATCGCGTGTAAATAATATCGCGTGTAAATAATATCGCGTGTAAATAATATCGCTTGTAAATAATATCGCGTGTAAATAATATCGCGTGTAAATAATATCGCGTGTAAATAATATCGCGTGTAAATAATATCGCGTGTAAATAATATCGCGTGTAAATAATATCGCGTGTAAATAATATCGCGTGTAAATAATATCGCGTGTAAATAATATCGCGTGTAAATAATATCGCGTGTAAATAATATCGCGTGTAAATAATATCGCGTGTAAATAATATCGCGTGTAAATAATATCGCGTGTAAATAATATCGCGTGTAAATAATATCGCGTGTAAATAATATCGCGTGTAAATAATATCGCGTGTAAATAATATCGCGTGTAAATAATATCGCGTGTAAATAATATCGCGTGTAAATAATATCGCGTGTAAATAATATCGCGTGTAAATAATATCGCGTGTAAATAATATCGCGTGTAAATAATATCGCGTGTAAATAATATCGCGGGTAAATAATATCGCGTGTAAATAATTTCAAGTGTAAATATTATCGCGTGTAAATAATTTCGCACGTAAATAATATCGTGTGTAAATAATATCGTATGCAAATAATTTAGAGTGTAAATAATATCGCGAGTAAATAATATCGCGATATTATAAATAATATGGCTTGTAGCGTGTGCGGATTTTCTAGTTATTCTTAATATGCACAAATGCGTATCCGTTGGTTACGAGGGCAATGAATTTCTCACAGGATTTCGTTGGCTACTATTGATTTAAAATCCATATGAGCTGCTTAAAAACTGGACTTCGATTATCAGCTCTATCAGTCTTATGTATCACTCCTAGACGCCCCTAACCACCCAGCAGTCATCGTCAGTCGGATGAAGTGGTTAGTTGCGTTTCGACTGCTTTTGTGATAACTATAAAGACACCAGCAATTCCTCACGATGATTAACAAAACTAAGGTGTAGAATGCGTTTTTACTAAGGTTCGGACAACGTATTACTTTCGGAATCCTGTGATAAATTCAGTGCCCTCGTAACAAACGGATACGCATTTGTGCATATAAAATGAACACGCAACTGATACGCAACAAATACGCATTTGTGCTTTTTTAAACTCAGGTGCAGAAAACGTATTCCTTTCAGAATCCTGTGAGAAATTCAGTGCCCTCGTGACCAACGGATACGCATTTGTGCATAAAAAGAATAATTAGAAATTCCACACACGCAACAAGCCAGTAAAAACGCTTTCTGCACCTGAGTTTTGTTTAGCATCGTGAGGAATTGCTGGTGTCTTTATAGTTATCACAAAAGCAGTCGAAACGCACTCTAACCACTTCATCCGACTGACGATGACTGCTGGGTGGTTAGGGGCGTCTCGGAGTGATACATTAGACTGATGGAGCTGATGATCGAAGTCCAGTTTTTTAGCATCTCATATGGATTTTAAATCAATAGTAGCCAGTTTAGGCTCCTGGACCACAGTTTCAAGCGATATATATATATATATATATATATATATATATATATATATATATATATATATATATATATATATATATATATATATATATATATATATATATATATATATATATATATATATATATATATATAAGTGACAGAATTTTTTGAAAAAGCGTGTGAAACGCGAAACTAGTAAAATAACTTGTAAATTGTTGTAATCTTTTAACCACCAGTTTATTGAAAAATTTGGAATATATAAACGAATCATGGGTGATCCTGGAAGACAGTTTAGCATACAACCAAAATATATATATATATATATATATATATATATATATATATATATATATATATATATATATATATATATATATATATATATATATATATATATATATATATATATATATAGTGACAGAATTTTTTGAAAAAGCGTGTGAAACGCGAAACTAGTAAAATAACTTGTAAATTGTTGTAATCTTTTAACCACCAGTTTATTGAAAAATTTGGAATATATAAACGAATCATGGGTGATCCTGGAAGACAGTTTAGCATACAACCAAAACTATATATATATATATATATATATATATATATATATATATATATATATATATATATATATATATATATATATATATATATATATATATATATATATATATATATATATATATATATATATATCAATTTGTCTTTAAGTTTAGAATATTCGTTCAAATGAAGCACATTGCATAAGACTAGTATTTTGTAGATCGCAACTTATAGAAGAATTTAAAATTGAATCGTAAAATGTAAACTAACCTACATAAACCAACCAATTAAAAATATTCTCGCCTGCTATTTAATCTCACCTAATTCACTAACAAAATTAGACAAAATAAAAATTATACAAAAATTATTTCATTGTAATGAAACATAATAAATGCACATGCAGATAACAATAAAGTCAAAATTTTTATAATATCAATACCTGCTTATATTTAGCTGGAAAAACCTGTACTTTTTTCACTGTATCATTTGCAATCATGTACCATCCTCTAATTATCAAAATCGTTAATACAGAAATTGTGAAATGAATTCACATACCTGAAATAATTCTTTGCACTATCGAGTAAATTTTTAAATACTTCCATTAAACTTGATTTCATGTAAGCATACTTTGATTTATCATACGTGTTTACTCTTAGTTCATGTTTAAACCGCTCAATTACACTATAGGCTCCGAATATGCTTATTTTGATACACAAATGAGTGTATTTCATCGATTCGATTATGAGCTACACATCAAAATAGCATATATACAAAATATTCAGCATAAAAAATGATAATTCAAATATTTACAAGCTTTCTATTATTTCAGTGGATTTCACAAATTCTCTAATGCTTTAAATAATTTCCTTTAATGATGTTATATCATTCAACTGCAATCATATTTAAAATATACGTTTTTATTGTCAAATGCAAATAAAGCTAGATACAAATAGCTTATACAATTATAATTAGAGATATTATATTAAATATATACATATTATATTAAAATATTATATTACATTAAAGATATAAAAGTAATTTTAAATAATCTAAATTTTTCTTCTTCACATGATAAAATCCCATATAATTCCCTATAATTTCAATAGGTTTTTCAAAATGATAAAGTGGATGAAAATAATTCATTTTAACAATCAAACAATATTTAAATGGTCTCGTTTGCGTATATATGCAAACGATGTATGTAAAGTAGATGAGTTAACTGAGTCTACGTATTTTGGACATAAAAATAAAGATCTTATTTAATTCAGATGTTTAAGTTAAGAAGTTTTTATAAGTAAATTTTTATACCGGGTTTCGACCCAATTAAATATTTTAATCTTACGATCTCCTGCAATTCAGATTTTTAAATGTAAGAAATTTTAAGCTAAATTTTCATGATTTGATTAATATCATGAATTAGAATTAAATTAAGTGTCATCTGATCCAGATTTGACGTTAGGTTATTAGATTTCGGATCCTATTACTCGACCCAAAACAGCGGCTAGGCAAATCAAATACATGATAATGATGTTTTAAAGCATTCACTAGATATTGCTTAAAGCATGCATGCGAGATTATTTACATACGATATTATTTACATGCGATATTATTTACACTCTAAATTATTTACACGTGATATTATTACATACGATATTATTTACACTCTAAATTATTTACAGGCGATATTATTTACACGTGATATTATTTACTTTCTAAATTATTTACACGCGATTTTATTTACACGCGATATTATTTACACTCTAAATTATTTACACGCGATATTATTTACACACTAAACGCGATATAATTTACACGCGATATTATTTACACGCGATATTATTTACACGCGATATTATTTACACGCGATATTATTTACACGCGATATTATTTACACGCGATATTATTTACACGCGATATTATTTACACGCGATATTATTTACACGCGATATTATTTACGCGATATTATTTACACGCGATATTATTTACACGCGATATTATTTACACGCGATATTGTTTACACGCGATATTGTTTACACGCGATATTGTTTACACGCGATATTATTTACACGATATATTATTTACACGCGATATATTATTTACACGCGATAATTTTTACGTGCGATATTATTTACGCGCGATAATTTTTACACTTGAAATTATTTACACGCGATATAATTTACACCTGATATTATTTACAGGCGATATTATTTACTCGCGATATTATTTACACTCTAAATTATTTACACGCGATATTATTTACACACGATATTATTTACACTCTAAATTATTTACACGCGATATTATTTACACGTGATATTATTTACACGCGATATTATTTACACGCGATATTATTTACTCGCGATATTATTTACTCGCGATATTATTTACACTCTAAATTATTTACCCGCGATATTATTTACACACCATATTATTTACACTCTAAATTATTTACACGCGATATTATTTACATGCAATATTTTTTACTTGCGATATTATTTACACTCTAAATTACTTACATACGATATTATTTACACACCATATTATTTACACTCTAAATTATTTACACGCGATATTATTTACACTCTAAATTATTTACACGCGATATTATTTACACTCTAAATTATTTACACGCGATATTATTTACTCGCGATATTATTTACACTCTAAATTATTTTCACGCGATATTATTTACACACCATATTATATTCACTCTAAATTATTTACACGCGATATTATTTACACACCATATTATATTCACTTCAAATTATTTACACGCGATATTATTTACACACTATATTATTTACACTCTAAATTATTTACACGCGATATTATTTACACACGATATTTTTTACACGCGATATTATTTACACACCATATTATTTACACCCTAAATTATTTACACGCGATATTATTTAAACACCATATTTTTTACACGCGATATTATTTACACGCAATATTATTTACTCGCGATATTTTTTACACTTTAAATTATTTACATACGATATTATTTACACACGATATTATTTACGTGCGATATTGTTTACACGCGATAATATTTACACTTGAAATTATTTACACGCAAGATTATTTACACGCGATATTATTTACACTCGAAATTATTTACACGCAATATTATTTACACCCGATATCATTTACGTGCTATATTATTTACACGATAAATTTTACACTTGAAATAGGTTTTTCAAAATGATAAAGTTGATGAAAATAATTCATTTTAACAATCAAACAATATTTAAATGAATAGAGTTAAATGTCCGCTTGTTTCTCAGCCTCATATTGTTAAGATTTTGCGTAGTTTTTTCACATATATTTTTCACATATATAATATACAGCATACTAGTCAAACTATATTTCATAAACATATAAGATTAATAGGACATGATATTAAAAACTGTGAATTATTTATTTAAGAACATATTATCGAAGAAAACATTTCAATATTAAATCAAAAACTATTAGAAAAAGAAGATTTTTGGATTAAAACGCTTAATTCCATGTACCCATTAGGATTGAATGACGTGGTACAAGGAATTGGCAGAAGTAGTATAATACATAATAAACAACTATATTATAATAATCCGGTTAAACGCAAACCAAGAAGTCATGGTGATAAAAGGAATAGGAAAAATAGAGTTAAAATTATTAAAAAAAATATGTATATAAATGAACAGTTAAAAATATTAAAACAACTTTTTAGTGATAATAAGCTAAAAGATCTTTATGTAAATATAGGAAGTTTTTCTAAAGATATCATATGTTCAATAAATCAAAAATTAATTAACGACTATGATAGGCTAAGTTGTATAATAGACAGTTATTGTAATACAAAATACTATAATCGTACACTAAATGTAAATAATAACAATAGAAAATATACATTAACCATAAACTTCATTAATAAATGTATTGATAACATAAATATAGCCGGATTTTTACATAATTTAAAAAGTAAAGAAATAATAGGGTCAGATTTAAGTAAATATATTCCTAAAATAAGGTATAAACTCCTACCACCATTAGGACGAAAAATTTGTAATTATAATAAAGAATTAAAATCAATATTTAATGATAATATTAGAAACATAATGGAAACAGAATGCAATTATAAAAGTCTTAGTTTTGATAAAATAAATGAACATATATGTACCCATTATCTTGAATTAATTGAAAATTGTGAATTAAGAAAGCTGCTATCAAAAGGATATAAATATAGATTAAATAATAACAACGACAAAAATAAAATTTACAATTCGTTATATAATAACTTAAATGCTTACTTTGGTAAACTGATTAATAGTGAAAGCTCGAATATATCTGAGATAAAAATTTGGAAAGATTATATATTTGATAAAATTAAAAATAAAATGAAAATAACAAACAATTATAAAAGGAAAGATAAAATTAATAAAGATATGTATAAAGAACTTACTAAATTAAAGGATAACTATATAATAACAACTATTGATAAAGCTAGTAATAACTTTGTCTTCATATGCAAAAAGCTTTATTATGATATACTAATGAAAGAGGTTAATTATAATGATTTAAATGTAAATCCAACATATGAACGTAGTGAGTTGAGTTTAGAAACAATTATTACAAGTCACTGTTCTATAATGGATAAAAAGGGTATAAAGGTTGAATTAGATAATAAAACTATACCTATATTATATTGGAATCCAAAATTACATAAAAATCCAATAAAACCTAGGTTCATATGTAGTGCGTTTAAATGTACATTAAAACCACTTTCTGTCTATATGAATAAAATACTTAAAGTAATTAAAGCACACTTTAAAAAATATTGCAAGGTAATCGAAATTAATACTGGTATAAAACACTATTTCAGTATTAATTCTACAAAAGAATTTTTAGAACAGACAAAAGGAATAAATTTTCAAAATATAAATACATACGATTTTAGTACTCTTTATACAAATCTAGGTTTAGTAGATATTAAAGAAGCGTTAGTAAAATTAATTAATCTTATATTCGGAAAAAGATATACATATATATGTTATAATAATTATAACGCCTATCTAACAAAAATTAAACCATCAAATAAATTTAAATATATGGATAAAATTGAATTAATAGAATCCTTAAATATTTTGATAAATCAAAATTATTTAAAAGTAGGGACATCTATATTTAGACAAGTTAAAGGTGTTCCAATGGGTGGTAATAGTAGCCCAATTATAGCTGACTTGTTTTTAAGCTTTATAGAATATGAATTTGTTCATAACTGTGTAAAAGCTAAATCTAAACAATATAAATATATGAAATATATGTTTCGATACATTGATGATATATGTGTATTTAATTCTAATAATTTTTATTCAATTAGTGAGCACATTTATCCAGAAAGCCTTATTCTTAACAAAACCAATATTAATGATAAAGAAGGTGTATATCTAGATATGAACATTAAATTAACATTAACTAAAACTACTATTAATTTATATCGTAAAGATGACATATTTAAATTTACAAGAAACATATTTTTGCATGAGCATTCATGCATTCCATATAATATAAAATATAATACATTAAATAATGAAATTTTAAGAATTGCAACAATATGTAATGATATTGGCTTTCTTCAAAATCATTTAAATAATTTAATAGATACATATTTTAAACTAGGTTACTATAAAAATAACATCAAGCAGAAAATAGTAAAATATATAAATCAACACAATAATATAAAGAATAAATTTAAACTCTTAAGTGGCAAATTTTTATGGATGGATAATAAATAATATACTTTGTATTAGAATAAGATACTAGATAGTTATTTCAGAGGAAATACATCATTAGCATGTATTTGGCCCCGCTGCTATGTTGGGTAGAGGAGTTAGGGGCCGAAACCTGATAGCATAGCAGTTCCTCCTGATGACCTCTAATTCTTATTCTGATACAACGTCTGTTAGTTATTAGTCAATTCATAAAAAATGACGTTTTTTTTAAATTTCATTTTTTTAACTTGATTTAAATTATAGAAAATTTAAATTATAGAAAATTTAAATTATAGAAAATCTAAAAGCAATTATTAATTTTATTATTTAATTATTAAATTTTGATTTAGCATTAATATGTTTTGTTTATTTTATAATTATATTAAATACATAGACTCAGTTAGCTGATTTAATTATTAGATCAAAGAGCTGAGTAATTATTATTATATATTGCCAGAACTTTCGCCGCGTTAAGGCTTCCTCAGTGGCTCATCTAAAACATAAAAACACATTGAACAGCGTCACACAATTTGAAAAGATATAAAACAAATAAACAAACACACAAACGATGAAATTCTGTCATATCATCGAGTCGAGCCATGCCACTGCTTCTTCTTTATTGTTTAAGATGTTGTCGCTATCCGAACTTGCTATCAGCATCGCCTCCATTACTTTCCGTGATACCTCGTTATCTGCTCTGTAAATTACTCTTGCGCTGCACTTTGGTTGCACATTCGGATGTTGTTGTGCATAATGCGTAGCCCATGTGTTACTGGCGTAGGAAGGCGCTGAGGGGTTCCGCGCTGCTCTTAAATGTTCCTTAAGCCGTTCAGACACAGGTCGCAGTGTTTCTCCTATGTAGCTGACACTCCTACCTGCATTATCACATTCGTCGCAAAAGAGTTCGTAGACCACATTTCGTTGGATGCACAATGAAACGTCATGGTGTTTGTTTTTGTGATTAACGATCGGACAGGATCTCGTGCACGGTGAAGGCTCCTCATGAAAGTGACTTCGAATTAATCTTTTTCCTAAGTTCCTGGCATTCCCGTGAATTATGCGAACGTCTAGGTTGCATCGTTTTGCCAAACGGTTCACTTTGCTTGTGAAAGCGTCGCTTATAAAAGGGATCTTCAGAATTGCTGAGTTACGCGATTGTCGCTGTGCTCTGTTAGGGCGCTTCCCTTTTTTCATATTTCTAAAATCACTATCCGTGTATCCTCTTTCCTTGAACATCAAGTCGATCCTTCAGCATTTCTCATCCGCTACTCCACCATCATTAGTGCACATCCGCGCTGTTTGCATCATGTTGAGGTAGATAACCTCTTCACACTATATGGATGTGCTGATCTTTTTTGTAGCGTGAGATTCAACTTCGCTGGCTTCTGGAACCATTCATAATTTTTTATATTGTTTTGGTCAAACGCGACATTTAAGAATGGCACTTATCTATCCGTATCAGCCGACGTCAATTCAGCGGTCAAATGACGGTTGTTATCCATTGTATTAAAAGTGAAAATTAACGTTTGGCGGCATAAATTCGTATCGTGTACAATAAGGACGTCGTCTATGTAGCGGTAGTAATGTATGATTTCACGTGCGAGGGATTCATTGTTATAGATTAATGTGTTCTCAAGCCTATCCAAATACACGATCGCTAATATTGGTGCGAGACAATTACCCATCGAAAGTCCTTTGATTTGCTGATAAAATTGATTGTCGCACTTAAAAATGTCACACCTAAGTAATGTTCTAACTATTTGCGTGATATCGTCGATTCGGAGGCTAAGACCGAACTGATGTAGATCCACATTCTGTAGAGTCGTTTCTAATGAGTGAATTGCTGCCTCATTATCGACATTCGTATACAGTGCAGTAAAATCGATCGTCGTAACGCACTCTTGAAGTAGACTAGCTGTCGAATTTAACTTCTGTAACAGATAAGATGTATTTGAGAAATAGCTGTGTACATGCTTCAAAACTGGGAAGCACAGTCTTGTAATGACTTTTGAAATCCTGATAGCTGGACCATCTATAGCAGCGATGATCGGTAGGCATTTCAAAAGGGAAGCGTTAGTCTCATTTGTTACGAGCGTATTTGGTAATTTATGAGTTGTAATCATATAATATAACACCGGTATGACAGGAAACCTCTGTACACATCGTACTCTGATCTTCTTGTCGACTACGCGTTTCTTGCATATGTTAGTCCAGACTTTGTTTATATCAGCACAACGTTCATTGAAGGCTTTCTTACCATCGCTACCCAGCCATATGTAAGTGGTTGAGTCATTAAGGGTGTGTTGCAAAATTGATTTATCTATTTCTATTGAAGTTGCAACAAATCCGCCTCCTTTGTCCGACTTTGATATACGGATCGTCCGCGTATTGACCGCTTCGTTTAGTTCCTTCAAAGAGTTTTAAAGGAACCTTCAGAACAGCGACTTATTTTCCTAAAACGATGCAGTGATGCATGGATCATTCCAAAATTTTAAAAGCGTGGTGTAACGATAGACCCTCGCTTAATGAAAAATCTCAAGTTGTCTAATATTTATAATGAACTTCATCGCAGAATCCTCAATCGGTGTATTCGTAACACTCGCGCGTATACACAAAAGATGAAAACAGAATTAAGGAAAATAAAACAGACGACAGAGGATTGGTTGGAATATGAGAAAATAAAGGAATATTGCGAAAAAGTCTGCTAATACAATGAAGACACTGGTAAAAGGCAGACTTCAGAATTTATCGCGTGTAAATAATATCGCGTGTAAATAATATCGCGTGTAAATAATATCGCGTGTAAATAATATCGCGTGTAAATAATATCGCGTGTAAATAATATCGCGTGTAAATAATATCGCGTGTAAATAATATCGCGTGTAAATAATATCGCGTGTAAATAATATCGCGTGTAAATAATATCGCGTGTAAATAATATCGCGTGTAAATAATATCGCGTGTAAATAATATCGCGTGTAAATAATATCGCGTGTAAATAATATCGCGTGTAAATAATATCGCGTGTAAATAATATCGCGTGTAAATAATATCGCGTGTAAATAATATCGCGTGTAAATAATATCGCGTGTAAATAATATCTCGTGTAAACAATATCGCGTGTAAATAATATCCGGTGTATATAATATCGCGTGTAAATAATTTCAAGTGTAAATAATTTCAAGTGTAAATATTATCGCGTGTAAATAATATCGCACTTAAATAATATCGTTGTAAATAATATTATATGTAAATAATTTAGAGTGTAAATAATATTGCGAGTAAATAATATCGCGTGTAAATAATATCGCGTGTGAATAATATCGCGTGTAAATAATAACGTATGTAAATAATTTAGAGTGTAAATAATATCGCGTGTAAATAATATCGCGTGTAAATAATATCGCGTGTAAATAATATCGCGTGTAAACAATATCGCGTGTAAACAATATCGCGTGTAAATAATATCGCGTGTAAATAATATCGCGTGTAAATAATATCGCGTGTAAATAATATCGCGTGTAAATAATATCGCGTGTAAATAATATCGCGTGTAAATAATATCGCGTGTAAATAATATCGCGTGTAAATAATATCGCGTGTAAATAATATCGCGTGTAAATAATATCGCGTGTAAATAATATCGCGTGTAATATCGCGTGTAAATAATATCGCGTGTAAATAATATCGCGTGTAAATAATATCGCGTGTAAATAATATCGCGTGTAAATAATATCGCGTGTAAATAATATCGCGTGTAAATAATATCGCGTGTAAATAATATCGCGTGTAAATAATATCGCGTGTAAATAATATCGCGTGTAAATAATATCGCGTGTAAATAATATCGCGTGTAAATAATATCGCGTGTAAATAATATCGCGTGTAAATAATATCGCGTGTAAATAATATCGCGTGTAAATAATATCGCGTGTAAATAATATCGCGTGTAAATAATATCGCGTGTAAATAATATCGCGTGTAAATAATATCGCGTGTAAATAATATCGCGTGTAAACAATATCGCGTGAAAATAATATCGCGTGTAAACAATATTGCGTGTAAATAATATCGCGTGTAAATAATATCGCGTGTAAATAATATCGCGTGTAAATAATATCGCGTGTAAATAATATCGCGTGTAAATAATATCGCGTGTAAATAATATCGAGTGTAAATAATATCGCGTGTAATAATATCTCGTGTAAACAATATCGCGTGTAAATAATATGGCGTGTATATAATATCGCGTGTAAAAAATTTCAAGTGTAAGTAATTTCAAGTGTAAATAATTTCAAGTGTAAATATTATCGCGTGTAAATGATTGCGAGTAAATAATATCGCGTGTAAATAATATCGCGTGTAAATAATATCGCGTGTAAATAATATCGCGTGTAAATAATATCGCGTGTAAATAATATCGCGTGTAAATAATATCGCGTGTAAATAATATCGCGTGTAAATAATATCGCGTGTAAATAATATCGCGTGTAAATAATATCGCGTGTAAATAATATCGCGTGTAAATAATATCGCGTGTAAATAATATCGCGTGTAAATAATATCGCGTGTAAATAATATCGCGTGTAAATAATATCGCGTGTAAATAATATCGCGTGTAAATAATATCGTATGTAAATAATATCGCGTGTAAATATTATCGCGTGTAAATAATATTGCGTGTAAATAATATCGCGTGTAAATAATTTGAAGTGTAAATATTATCGCGTGTAAATAATATTGGGTGTAAATAATATCGTGTGTAAATAATATCGCGTGTAAATAATATCGCGTGTAAATAATATCGCGTGTAAATAATATCGCGTGTAAATAATATCGCGTGTAAATAATATCGCGTGTAAATAAAATCGTATGTAAATAATTTAGAGTATAAATAATATTGCGATTAAATAATATCGCGTGTAAATAATATCGTATGTAAATAATATCGCGTGTAAATAATATCGCGTGTAAATAATATCGCGTGTAAATAATATCGCGTGTAAATAATATCGCGTGTAAATAATATCGCGTGTAAATAATATCGCGTGTAAATAATATCGCGTGTAAATAATATCGCGTGTAAATAATATCGCGTGTAAATAATATCGCGTGTAAATAATATCGCGTGTAAATAATATCGCGTGTAAATAATATCGCGTGTAAATAATATCGCGTGTAAATAATATCGCGTGTAAATAATATCGCGTGTAAATAATATCGCGTGTAAATAATATCGCGTGTAAATAATATCGCGTGTAAATAATATCGCGTGTAAATAATATCGCGTGTAAATAATATCGCGTGTAAATAATATCGCGTGTAAATAATATCGCGTGTAAATAATATCGCGTGTAAATAATATCGCGTGTAAATAATATCGCGTGTAAATAATATCGCGTGTAAATAATATCGCGTGTAAATAATATCGCGTGTAAATAATATCGCGTGTAAATAATATCGCGTGTAAATAATATCGCGTGTAAATAATATCGCGTGTAAATAATATCGCGTGTAAATAATATCGCGTGTAAATAATATCGCGTGTAAATAATATCGCGTGTAAATAATATCGCGTGTAAATAATATCGCGTGTAAATAATATCGCGTGTAAATAATATCGCGTGTAAATAATATCGCGTGTAAATAATATCGCGTGTAAATAATATCGCGTGTAAATAATATCGCGTGTAAATAATATCGCGTGTAAATAATATCGCGTGTAAATAATATCGCGTGTAAATAATATCGCGTGTAAATAATATCGCGTGTAAATAATATCGCGTGTAAATAATATCGCGTGTAAATAATATCGCGTGTAAATAATATCGCGTGTAAATAATATCGCGTGTAAATAATATCGCGTGTAAATAATATCGCGTGTAAATAATATCGCGTGTAAATAATATCGCGTGTAAATAATATCGCGTGTAAATAATATCGCGTGTATATAATATCTCGTGTAAATAATATCGCGTGTAAATAATATCGCGTGTAAATAATATCGCGTGTAAATAATATCGCGTGTAAATAATATCGCGTGTAAATAATATCGCGTTTATTTAACATCGCGTGTAAATAATATCGCGTGTAAATAATATCGCGTGTAAAAAATATCTCGTGTAAACAATATCGCGTGTAAATAATATCGCGTGTAAATAATATCGCGTGTAAATAATATCGCGTGTAAATAATATCGCGTGTAAAAAATTTCAAGTGTAAATAATTTCAAGTGTAAATATTATCGGGTGTAAATAATATCGGACGTAAATAATATCGTTGTAAATAATATCGTATGTAAATAATTTAGAATGTAAATAATATTGCGAGTAAATAATATCGCGTGTAAATAATATCGCGGGTAAATAATATCGCGTGTAAATAATATCGTATGTAAATAATTTAGTGTGTAAATAATTTCGCGAGTAAATAATATCGCGTGTAAATAATATCGCGTGTAAATAATATAGCGTGTAAATAATATCGCGTGTAAACAATATCGCGTGTAAAAAATATCGCGTGTAAAAAATATCGCGTGTAAATAATATCGCGTGTAAATAATATCGCGTGTAAATAATATCGCGTGTAAATAATATCGCGTGTAAATAATATCGCGTGAAAATAATATCGCGTGTAAATAATATCGCGTGTAAATAATATCGCGTGTAAATAATATCGGATGTAAATAATATCGCGTGTAAATAATATTGCGTGTAAATAATTTGAACTGTAAATATTATCGCGTGTAAATAATATCGCGTATAAATAATATCGTGTGTTAATAATATCGCATTTAAATAATTTAGATTGTAAATAATATCGCGAGTAAATAATATTGCGTGTAAATAATATCGCGTGTAAATAATATCGTGTGTAAATAATATTGCGTGAAAATAATTTAGAGTGTAAATAATATCACGTGTAAATAATTTAGAGTGTAAATAATATCGCGTGTAAATAATATCGCGTGTAAATAATATCGCGTGTAAATAATATCGCGTGTAAATAATATCGCGTGTAAATAATATCGCGTGTAAATAATATCGCGTGTAAATAATATCGCGTGTAAATAATATCGCGTGTAAATAATATCGCGTGTAAATAATATCGCGTGTAAATAATATCGCGTGTAAATAATATCGCGTGTAAATAATATCGCGTGTAAATAATATCGCGTGTAAATAATATCGCGTGTAAATAATATCGCGTGTAAATAATATCGCGTGTAAATAATATCGCGTGTAAATAATATCGCGTGTAAATAATATCGCGTGTAAATAATATCGCGTGTAAATAATATCGCGTGTAAATAATATCGCGTGTAAATAATATCGCGTGTAAATAATATCGCGTGTAAATAATATCGCGTGTAAATAATTTGAAGTGTAAATATTATCGCGTGTAAATAATATCGCGTGTAAATAATATCGCGTGTAAATAATATCGCGTGTAAATAATTTGAAGTGTAAATATTATCGCGTGTAAATAAATCGCGTGTAAATAATTTGAAGTGTAAATATTATCGCGTGTAAATAATTTGAAGTGTAAATATTATCGCGTGTAAATAATATCGTGTGTTAATAATATCGTATGTAAATAATTTAGAGTGTAAATAATATCGCGAGTAAATAATATTGCGTGTAAATAATATCGCGTGTAAATAATATCGTGTGTAAATAATATCGCGTGAAAATAATTTAGAGTGTAAATAATATCACGTGTAAATAATTTAGAGTGTAAATAATATCGCAAGTAAATAATTTCGCGTGTAAATAATATCGCGTGTAAATAATATCGCGTGTAAATTATATTGCGTTTATTGTGTAAATAATATCGCGTGTAAATAATATCGCGTGTAAATAATTTAGAGTGTAAATAATATCGCGTGTAAATAAAATCGCGTGTAAATAATTTAGAAAGTAAATAATATCGCGTTTAAATAATATCGCCTGTAAATAATTTAGAGTGTAAATAATATCGTATGTAATAATATCGCGTGTAAATAATTTAGAGTGTAAATAATATCGCATGTAAATATTATCGTATGTAAATAATCTCGCATGCATGCTTTAAGCAATATCTAGTGAGTGCTTTAAAACATCATTATCATGTACTTGATTTGCCTAGCCCCTGTTTTGGGTCGAGTAATATGATCCGAAATCTAATAACCTAACGTCAAATCTGGATCAGATGACACTTAATTTAATTCTAATTCATGATATTAATCAAATCATGAAAATTTAGCTTAAAATTTCTTACATTTAAAAATCTGAATTGCAGGAGATCGTAAGATTAAAATATTTAATTGGGTCGAAACCCGGTATAAAAATTTACTTATAAAAACTTCTTAACTTAAACATCTGAATTAAATAAGATCTTTATTTTTATGTCCAAAATACTTAGACTCAGTTAAGTCATCTACTTTACATACATCGTTTGCATATATACGCAAACGAGACCATTTAAATATTGTTTGATTGTTAAAATGAATTATTTTCATCCACTTTATCATTTTGAAAAACCTATTGAAATTATAGGGAATTATATGGGATTTTATCATGTGAAGAAGAAAAATTTAGATTATTTAAAATTACTTTTATATCTTTAATGTAATATAATATTTTAATATAATATGTATATATTTAATATAATATCTCTAATTATAATTGTATAAGCTATTTGTATCTAGCTTTATTTGCATTTGACAATAAAAACGTATATTTTAAATATGATTGCAGTTGAATGATATAACATCATTAAAGGAAATTATTAGAAGCATTAGAGAAATTGTGAAATCCACTGAAATAATAGAAAGCTTGTAAATATTTGAATTATCATTTTTTATGCTGAATATTTTGTAAAAATGCTATTTTGATGTGTAGCTCATAATCGAATCGATGAAATACACTCATTTGTGTATCAAAATAAGCATATTCGGAGCCTATAGTGTAATTGAGCGGTTTAAACATGAACTAAGAGTAAACACGTATGATAAATCAAAGTATGCTTACATGAAATCAAGTTTAATGGAAGTATTTAAAAATTTACTCGATAGTGCAAAGAATTATTTCAGGTATGTGAATTCATTTCACAATTTCTGTATTAACGATTTTGATAATTAGAGGATGGTACATGATTGCAAATGATACAGTGAAAAAAGTACAGGTTTTTCCAGCTAAATATAAGCAGGTATTGATATTATACAAATTTTGACTTTATTGTTATCTGCATGTGCATTTATTATGTTTCATTACAATGAAATAATTTTTGTATAATTTTTATTTTGTCTAATTTTGTTAGTGAATTAGGTGAGATTAAATAGCAGGCGAGAATATTTTTAATTGGTTAGTTTATGTAGGTAAGTTTACATTTTACGATTCAATTTTAAATTCTTCTATAAGTTGCGATCTACAAAATACTAGTCTTATGCAATGTGCTTCATTTGAACGAATATTATAAACTTAAAGACAAATTGATATATATATATATATATATATATATATATATATATATATATATATATATATATATATATATATATATATATATATATATATATCATTGTAAATTGTGGTTGAACCGCGCTCTGGGGTCATTCGAAGACTCACCAAATATTTTCAATGAAAGTGTTAAACCAGAATTCTGGTTTAACACTTTCATTGAATATATATATATATATATATATATATATATATATATATATATATATATATATATATATATATATATATATTGGTAGTGCGAAAAATCGCTTGAAACTGTGGTCCAGGAGCCTAAACTGGCTACTATTGATTTAAAATCCATATGAGATGCTAAAAAAAACTGGACTTCGATCATCAGCTCCATCAGTCTAATGTATCACGCAGAGACGCCTCTAACCACCCAGCAGTCATTGTCAGTCAGTTGAAGTTGTTTGGGTGCGTTTCGACTGCTTTTGTGCTAACTATAAGGACACCAGCAATTCCTCATGATGCTAAACAAAACTCTGGTGCAGAAAGCCTTTTTACTGGTTTGTTGCGTGTGTGGAATTTCTAGTTATTCTTTATATGCACAAATGCGTATCCGTTGGTCACGAGGGCACTTAATTTCTCACAGGATTCTGAAAGGAATACGTTTTCTGCACCTGAGTTAAAAAACGCACAAATGCGTATTTGTTGCGTATCAGTTGCGTGTTCATTTTATATGCACAAATGAGTATCCGTTTGTTACGAGGGCACTGAATTTATCACAGGATTCCGAAAGTAATATGTTTTCTGCACCTTAGTAAAAACGCTTTCTGCACCTGAGTTTTGTTTAGCATCGTGAGGAATTGCTGGTGTCTTTATAGTTATCACAAAAGCAGTCGAAACGCACCTAACCACTTCATCCGACTGACGATGACTGCTGGGTGGTTTGGGGCGTCTCGGAGTGATACATTAGACTGATGGAGCTGATGATCGAAGTCCAGTTTTGTAGCAACTCATATGGATTTAAAATCAATAGTAGCCTGTTTAGGCTCCTGGACCACAGTTACAAGCGATTTTTCGCACTACCAATTTATAAAAAACGTATTCCTTTCGGAATCCTGTGAGAAATTCAGTGCCCTCGTAACCAACGGATACGCATTTGTGCATATAAAGAATAACTAGAAGGTCTACACACGCAACAAGCCAGTAAAAACGCTTTCTGCACCTGAGTTTTGTTTAGCATCGTGAGGAATTGCTGGTGTCTTTATAGTTATCACAAAAGCAGTCGAAACGCACCCTAACCACTTCATCCGACTGACGATGACTGCTGGGTGGTTTGGGGCGTCTCGGAGTGATATATATATATATATATATATATATATATATATATATATATATATATATATAGGGTGTATGGAATTGGATATCATGAAGGAAGGATTCTGTAGCTGGTTTTCAATGCGAAAGTCACCTCGTGTGACCTAGCAACTATTCGTTACATAAATAAGAATCCATCAAAGGATCACCAGTCCCGATTCCAATCGATCTTCATGATCTCATACGATAAAATCTATAATAAGCATGCCAGTGAAGCATCTCGGACAATGCAGTTTCTGGATATCATGATGGAAGGTTTCATATACTGTGTGAAATCTGGTAATCCTGGATTCGTAGCCTAGCAGTCAAGAGCGCAAGCCAAGTACGGAGAGCGACAGCTCGAATCTCGGATAAGTCAAATTTCAAAAGGCGAAGAGTTGGTAGTCAGCCATTTGATGAGCCCGGGGCTACCAACATGTGGCAAAAAGCGGGCGAAACGAAAACGGTTGTGGCAATGGCGTTGTTAGTAGTCAGGGTGTATGGAATTGGATATCATGAAGGAAGGATTCTGTAGCTGGTTTTCAATGCGAAAGTCACCTCGTGTGACCTAGCAACTATTCGTTACATAAATAAGAATCCATCAAAGGATCACCAGTCCCGATTCCAATCGATCTTCATGATCTCATACGATAAAATCTATATATATAATGGTGAATTAAGAACATTATTAATTTAATCTATGAATATAGATTAGATAATCTTATTTTTACCCACTTCTACATTCTTCATGTGGAGATTAAGTATTTTCTACAACTGATAATAATACAGTAATTTAAAAGTAAAATATACCAGGGTATCTTATACCCTGACACATGAAGTGTCAGGGTATAAGATACCCAGGCCTTACTTTTTTAAATCTGAAGCAAAGAAGAAAGAAAGGAAAGAAAATAAGTTTCGATTGAATCAATAAAACGTAAGCCCATGTCACTTAATACTGGGCACTGGAAGTTGCAGAACAAGAATTTTTTTATTCCAAAATTTACAGATACAATCATTGGTTTAGATATGAACCTGACATGTATTTAATTAAAAACGTTCATTGTATCGTGTTAAGTTCAAAAAATCCGATACTAATTCGTTTATTGTTCTGTCCAATATTTCACAATGCTGAAGGTAGTTTCTATATTAGTTGCTAACAGGTTGGATTTTTATACACCAGCTTGATAATGTATTTATGTTTGTAAGGTAAGCATCGAATCTTGAATTTATTTTGTTCGATTTGGATAAGATAAGTTTTAGATATTGCCGTTGAATACTGTCAAAATTCTAAAAGTATCTGATCTTCAAATTGTTCCAATAGGTTTGTATTCTGTAGGTAGCGATAGGGACTAACACTACATTAAATAAATGCGTCGCAACATCTCTGCATTCAACATGGAATGACTATCGTCCTCGTGTGATGCCGTGTATATCCTCGACAAATAATTTTATACTGAGGGTATTAATTTTATACAATGTTATTCGTTTTCCAATCAGCAACATAAATCACTTAAGGACATGATTATGAAATGACATTCCACTATGAAAGTGGAAAGTTGGACCGGTTGCCTTTGTAAAGAACTTTACAAATCAAGTGTCGCCATCCCTCAGACATAATTCCGTATTATAATCCCTTGTTAAAAGGTAACGACCTAAATATATCAATATAATAGAAACTTGATTCAGTGTGATCATTTGTGATGTCGTCAAGACCTTCTGCTTAGTTATTCGCTAGATAAAGTATTGAGTATTCGAATTCTTCAAACGTAAATGCTTAATTTAATATTTGACAATGTCTATCTTTTTCTTGTGATGCCCATTATATCTTTGCCAAATCAGTTTCTCCTTGGTGTTTAAATAATTTAGTAATGTAATCTTCTCATAAATGCATACTTATATTTAAATTAAAATTTGAATTTTTTCGACCATAATTTTAATGGAAGGGTATCGCTGATAATTCCGGTAATAATTAACGGTAATAATTCCTTATCCACTCTTGATTAATGATATAATATTTTTAGCTTTTATTTGATCTATTAGAATACGATGTTGCATTACGCTTTTATGTTTTATAGTTTCAGTATATAATAAGAGTTGTCTATTTAACATATTGAACACCTTTATAAACGCGTATTGTTCGTTCGGTAGTGTTAGTTGTTCAATATACTCTGTTATTCGTTTTGCAATCATCAACATAAACCACTTAAGGACATGATTCTGAAATGACATTGTCCTATAAGAGTTGGTATATTTTGTTGGACTTGTACCTTGGTATAGGACTTTACAAATCGAGTGTCGCCATCCCGCAGGTATAATCCCGTATTCTAAAACCTTATTAAATAGCTCAACTCAATATATACTAATATAAGAGAAACTTTATTTAATGTGATGCCGTCAGGACATGCTACTTTGTGATTCGCTTGATAAAGTAGTGAGTATTTTAATTCTTCAAATGTTAACTCTTTATTTAATACATGGAATGACTATCGTCCTCGTGTGATGCCATGTATATCCTCGACAAATATTTTTATACTGAGGGTATTAATTTTATTCTTCATACGTAAATTCTTTTTTAATATTTGACAATGACTATATTCTTATTGTAATACTTTGTATATCCTCTTCAAATCTGTTTTTCTTTGGTTTTTTAATAATTATGTAGCGATCGTTTCATAAATTATCGGTAATAATTGACGGAAATAATTCCTTATTCACTCTTGATTGATGATCTAATATTTTTGATGATCTAATTTCTTAGAATACGATGTTGCATTATGCTTTTATGTTTTATAGTTTCAGTTCTCTTGAAGATTCCATTATTTTTCTACATTTTAACTCATAATTTGTGGTAATTACAGATTGCCTTAACATTTTCCGTTACCTATGAATATTTTGGACTAAAATATTCTCAACATCGATCATTCTGCTCGTTTGTTATTTGCATATGTTGAAGTATCACAGTTTATGCCATACAATGCCTAGATGGTGATGTTTGTGCAGGAAGGCGATATTTGAAGCAGTATCGACTTTAACAGATGCTCTATTTATATCCTATGTCCAAACAAGATTCACTAAACTTCCTCTCGTATCTTTCTTTGATACGTAATATTATCTACATTATTGGATATAAAGAAAATCAGAGTTGCCATAAATTCTTCAAGGATTTTTACTTCGTCGTACATTTGCCTTTAAATCGTATACTAAAGTCATCTCCTAATATTGCCAGTTTAGCATTACTTTGCCTTTTTAAAATATAAGATATTGTGTCGATAATGCACGCCAATCACGATGCGGGTTTAAATACCAATTAATAAAATAAGGCCTTGTTTCTACAACCATTGAGTAGAGACCCATGAATGCAAACGCAGCACACAGTTCCTATTTTACGTGTCACTGATTGGTCTTGCTCAAAATGAGTTATAGGCTAACTGTTCAAAACATTCGAAGAGCTGAATAAACAATAATGAACCTTGTAATGGCTCTATCCACATCATTACTTTGATCTTATGAATTCATGTTTTATAATTAAACGGTCTATCTTCATGGCATGAGCATTGCTTGTGTGCATAATTGATCTAACTTGTGATGTAATGTAATCTGCTAGTTATTAGACGCGTCCTTAAATAATTCAACATGGATAAAAGAAATACAACCATTAACTGGGATCATACAGCTATTAATTGAGTTGTCATATAAATGTAATATAATTGCCAATTCACATGATTATTTGACAACCACTTTTTTACCACCTCTATAGACGAATGCCAAAGAAACATGAGAATTATTGGATATTGGACAGATAATGCTAGACAAGAATCTGAACACACTACATAATTTAAAATTGTGAACATAAATGTGGTAGCATTCTTTCGTATCAAATACTATATATAATATAATATCAAGTGGTCCAGTTTCTTTTTTGTTATTTTTCATTCTTTCTTTTTGAGAACAAAAAAATTTTAACAGCTTAAACACACAAAATATTTATCCAAGAAAATTTAGAACTGTTCTAGCAAATTACAATCTAAAGTAAATACACAATATAATTGAAAATTGCAGTCCGACCACAAGACAATTTGCTGATTATCTGGACAATTTAATAACTCACGAATTATGGTACTGTTATTGCAGAAGAATGGGGCTTAAATAAATCATCAAAATATCAAAATATTATCCTATTCATCTTTAATTGAACTATCGAATCTACAAGATTGAAAAGAATACCAACGATTTTTATATTCAAAATTTGAGTGTCATCAAATCAGTCGTAAATTTAAAACTCAGCGATCGAGTGGTTTGCAATAACGACGCCATGTCAGGAAACTCAATTCCTCATCTACACCCTTCACATACCTCCTCGATTTGTTCAGTTTGTGGGCGAGTTATATCCATTACTAAGCTCGGACTCATAAAGGTACACGGACCAATACGTTCTCGATGCCTAGGATCGTCTCTTCCGCTAACTCCAATGGCTGCCACTACTAACGTCGCTGTTCCGCCGACAAACTTTTTGTTTCCGGAGAGTAAGCGTGTTAATGATGACATCTTCCTTAAAACGTCTAATCATACATCAATTGAGGCTCACGTTGACGCGGTGAGTGAGTCATACATCACCTGGTCATTCCTTTGTGAATTATGGCAATCTAAAGTGCCTACTTTTCGACGCATTCCCTGGAATCTTCGAAGCAGGTCTGCTCGAATATTGTCAAGACTCATTGCTGATGCGCATATGCTTGTGTGCATGTTTAATTGCAAGTTTAATTGCACAAATGAATTTGTGGTCTTTCCTGAATATTATATTTAGCATATCATAATATTAACTAATTGAAAGATTATAGCATATCATAATATTAACTATTTTAAAGATCAATTTCTAATAGATAAAGTAATGATCGATAAAGTAATAATGGATAAAGTATTGATCGATAAAGTATAGATTGCTAAAGTTCCGATGATCGTTATAATACTGATCGATACATTACTGACGTGGATAATTACTAATTATCCAAGTAGGTTTTTGATAATAAAATTACTAATTGATATAGAACAGATTGATAAAATACTGATCGATAAAGTACTGATTGATAACAGACTAATCGATAAAGTATAGATCGATAAAGTATTAATCAAAATAGTAGTGATCGTTTCATAAATTATTTCATAAATTATTTTATTCATAAAATAACATAAATATAAGTTATAAGTTGGCTAAGTTGTATAACAGTCTTTTAAAATTAATTATCTAGTGTATCATATTCAAATACAATTATTCATCCATAAAGTTGATTTATAAAATACTAAAGATATTAATATTAATATTTATATTAATATTAATATTAACATCTTTAATACTAAAGATATTTAGTATTAAAAGATAATAAAAGATATTAAAAGATTAATAGTGGAAACTTAAATACATCTAAGATAAAAATTTGGAATATGAAAATAACAAACAATTATAAAAGGAAAGATCAAATTAATAAAGATATGTATACAGAACTTGGAAATATTACTGTTATTATTTTTGTTTTATTATTTTTGATATGTATACAGAACTTACTACATTAAAGGATAACTATATAATAACAACTATTGATAAAGCTAGTAATAACTTTGTCTTCATATGCAAAAAGCTTTATTATGATATACCGATGAAGGAAGTTAATTATAATGATTTAAATGTAAACGCAACATATGAACGTAGTGAGTTGAGTTTAGAAACAATTATTACAAGTCACTGTTCTATAATGGATAAAAAGGGTATAAAGGTTGAATCAGATAATAAAACTATACCTATATTATATTGGAATCCAAAATTACATAAAAATCCAATAAAACCTAGGTTCATATGTAGTGCGTTTAAATGTACATTAAAACCACTTTCTGTCTATATGAATAAAATACTTAAAGTAATTAAAGCACACTTTAAAAAATATTGCAAGGTAATCGAAATTAATACTGGTATAAAACACTATTTCAGTATTAATTCTACAAAAGAATTTACACATACCAAATTTGTTAGTAAAAAATAATACATGAATTTGGATGACAATCAAAACCGATTAAATAGTTAATTTGCAAGATATAGATCTACGTTCATATGCTACTGTTTTATATTTGCAGAATAATTAATTGCATATATTTGATAAAATTAAAAATAAAATGAAAATAACAAACAATTATAAAAGGAAAGATCAAATTAATAAAGATATGTATACAGAACATTAAATTAAAGGATAACTATATAATAACAAGTATTGATAAAGCTAGTGATAATTTTGTCTTCCTTCGAGGTGCTAAGAATTAAACGTGCATGTACAGATAGTAATAAATTCAATCGACACGCTAAAAAATATTGTAGGGTAATGAAAATTAATTTCCCAATGACAAACAATAACAAACAATGACATTTCCCAATGTCATTGTTTCGTTTATGCAACGTACCTTGCTGCGATTTGAGTGTTGAATAAATTGAAGTAATATAATATAACACACTAAACCAATGACGCTTTATTCAACAAATCTACGATATAAATACAGTTTTAAGATCATGACTGTATCATATATTATTTTATATTTTTAAAATTCATTTTATATTAAATTTTAATATATTTAATATAATTAATATAATATAATTAATTATATAATATTACTTCAGTAAATTTAATTTTTATGAACTCAACATAATCAACTCAACATATGAGGAATTATATGAAATAAAATATTTTATTCAAAAAATATTTTATTTTATGAACTCAAAATAAAAGGAAATAACTAAAATCTGTAACGATGATATAAAAAATAATATCATCGTTTAATAATGATGTTAAATATCACTTTTAATAATGAAATTATTATCTGTAACGATGATATTAAAATCTTTCTTGTAACATAATGCAATTGCAAAAGTCTTAATTTTTAGTCTTAACATATATGTACTAATAATCTAGAATAGATTTAAATGACGAATTGAAAAAATGTTAGCAAAAGGTAAGCACAATAGTACATTATATATAAGTAAGTGTTCGAATCGATCATATTCTTCAGTCTGCAAACTCTCGTCACTCCTAGACGGTCATGTGATACAGTCATGATCTTAAAACTGTATTTATATCGTAGGTTATAATATTATAACCTACGATATAATAATATTATAATATCATCTGTAACGATGATATTAAAATCTTTCTTGTAACATAATGCAATTGCAAAAGTCTTAATTTTAAGTCTTAACATATATGTACTAATAATCTAGAATAGATTTAAATGACGAATTGAAAAAATGTTAGCAAAAGGTAAGCACAATAGTACATTATATATATATATATATATATATATATATATATATATATATATATATATATATATATATATATATATATATATATATATATATATATATATATATAAGTAAGTGTTCGAATCGAGCATATTCTTCAGTCTGCAAACTCTCGTCACTCCTAGACGGTCATGTGATACAGTCATGATCTTAAAACTGTATTTATATCGTAGGTTATAATATTATAACCTACGATATAATAATATTATAATATCATCTGTAACGATGATATTAAAATCTTTCTTGTAACATAATGCAATTGCAAAAGTCTTAATTTTAAGTCTTAACATATATGTACTAATAATCTAGAATAGATTTAAATGACGAATTGAAAAAATGTTAGCAAAAGGTAAGCACAATAGTACATTATATATAAGTAAGTGTTCGAATCGATCATATTCTTCAGTCTGCAAACTCTCGTCACTCCTAGACGGTCATGTGATACAGTCATGATCTTAAAACTGTATTTATATCGTAGGTTATAATATTATAACCTACGATATAATAATATTATAATATCATCTGTAACGATGATATTAAAATCTTACTTGTAACATAATGCAATTGCAAAAGTCTTAATTTTAAGTCTTAACATATATGTACTAATAATCTAGAATAGATTTAAATGACGAATTGAAAAAATGTTAGCAAAAGGTAAGCACAATAGTACATTATATATATAAGTGTTCGAATCGATCATATTCTTCAGTCTGCAAACTCTCGTCACTCCTAGACGGTCATGTGATACAGTCATGATCTTAAAACTGTATTTATATCGTAGATTCGAACACTTACTTAAAGATACAGAAAGAATCGCTATTCGCAATCTCGAGCAATACCGATTCAAACGAAACTCTTATGATTATATATATAACAGTAATCTAGAATTAATTAAAAATATTTAATTATAAAAAGGCCTTTTAAATATTTACATTTTTATAGCACAAAATATGTGAGCTAATTAATTTATTCTTGTCCAAAATATAATGGTTTTCTGCAAATTAGAAATCATATGAAATATAGAATTATTTATTTACTAATCAGATGATACTAATTATTTCAACGCTTTTTAAGATACAATGGTATACTATTGTACACCATTGTATATTATAGTATACAATAGTATACTATGGTATACTATTGTATTGTCCTTCACATGGTTACTTTCGTCTGGTTCCTCTCGTATGGTTCTCTTCATATGGTACATTTCAAATGGTTCCCTTCAAATGGTTCTCTTCATATGGTTCATTTCAAATGGTTCATTTCAAATAGTTCATTTCAAATGGTTCCCTTCAAATGGTTCTCTTCATATGGTTTCCTTCAAATGGTCCCTTTTAAATGGTTCCCTTTAAATGGTTCCCTTCAAATGGTTCCTTTCAAATGGTTCCCTTTATATAGTTCTCTTCAAATAATCTCCATCATATGGTTCCCTTCATATGGTTCCCTTCATAATGTTCCTTTCATATGGTTCCTTTCATATAGTTCCCTTCCATCACAAAGGTTATATAGCATTTATTAAGTTCCTTTTTTGAACTTTAAAAATAAATTCTGTAAAGATACGGAATATCAAGTTCATGGAAAAACTAATATGTTCAAATAGTGATGATACAAACGACATAGGAATCTGTGAATGGGAAATATAATATGAATTGGGTGATACAATGTGATTTATGGTTAAAAGACAAAATATTTGACAAAAATAAAATGTGGGTAATTTGCGTGGTATCAAAATGAATAATATATAAATAGATAATTATTAATGAAGATATAGTAATAATCTGGTACAAACACGCTTTAATACATTAGGAAACAAATGCTAATTCAATCGACATAAATGATAAATGCAAACGGATATTTGGACCAAACAAGAAATGATGAATTTTATTTTTAATACATATTTTTAAATATATCATTTTAATAAACAATTAGTCAAATATATTTTGATTATTTATTTTAATTTATTAACACTTGAGTTGTTTCAAAAGTCTTTTGAAATATTACGATGAACCTTATTTTATTTTTCAGATTTTAAAAAATAATAATATTTTTATGCCCTTAATTATCCATAAGAGATTTCGTAAGTTACTTTGTCAAACTCGAACCTTCCAGTTTGACAGTCAGCTTCTAGACAGCGACAGTTTCTCTTACTATACGCAGTTCTGCTAGATCTTTTTGGTACTACGTGAAAAGAGACAGTTTTATGCTCATTTAAATGTTTTAATTTTTATAGCGACAGTTTCTGTTACAATACGCAGTTTTTCTAGATTTTTTTGGTGCTACGTGAGAAGAGACATAGTTTCATGCTCATTTAAATGTTTTAATTTTCATTATAATCATTGATCCAAATTATGCCATTTGAAAATATTATATTTTAATCAAGTCGCATTGTACTTTAGAAAGTATTATTTCAAGTTCATTACTAAATTATAGGTAGTATACTTGACTAATTGTAGCGACAATTAATCGATTAGCAAATCCCCGAGTTTAATTCAAAAATCGTATTTTAAATAAATTCATTTATTAAAAAATATAATCTTGATTATAATCTTCAATATACCTTAGATTAAACCTTAGTCGATTATTATAGAATATGGATTCACTATTTTTTTAATAATTCTAATTATTGAAATAGTTATTTAATTTAAAATATCAATGGTTTGATATATTAAAATGTACTTTTAAATTTGTTAAGCAATTAAACTTATGGAGTAAAATTGACATGTTAGACTCCATACAATTTGGAATTCTTAATTTCTACTGGGATTTGATTAAATCGTCCTTTGACTTTATGAATACATTACTGGAGCAATTAAGATATTCAGGTATTTTCGAATGTTATAATGATTTTATTTCTATTTCAGTTCAAATAAAAAAATTTCATTTGTAAATTAGAACTTGTTATCATATTAGAACTTGTTATCGTCATCATACATCTCCCTTTCGCGCTCCTTCTGCATAAAAGCATAATCAGATACTGGATGGACTGGGAGTGCTTCTCCACAATGTCCTTGATTTCGCGCTATTCAAGTTACTCCTTTAACTGGTCCTCCTTTAGCCAGAGTGTTATCTTTGTCCCACGGCCCAAACGTTCACTTGTAGTGCCCTGGCGCACCGTGAAGTTTCTGCCCGCACTCGACTCCCAGATGTACTGCTCGTCGTCATTATGCTTGGACACGACCGAAATCTTGTCCGCAATCAAATATGCCGAGTAGAAGCATACTCCAAACGGTCCAATCATGCCGATGTCGGCTCCACTCTGTAGGGCATCCATAATGACCCGCGTCCCACTGCGGGCAATCGTACCCAAATTGTTCACAATGTCGCCCTTCGTCATGCAAATGCTGGTGTCGATGATGTGCAGCTTCTTGTTGTTCTTGTCGGGAATGATATTGATGTCGAGCTCCTTGCAGGAGTCGAGTTTGGTAGGGTCGATCAGGGGTTCGTACTTTATTTTGTCTAAGACAACAGATCCATTTGAAATGAGTTCAAGCAGAAAGATTTCCTTGTTCGAGTAGAACGTGGTTATAATGATACTGATTAACTGTGCAACTTCCGCCTGGAATGCGGAGGTCTGAGATACACCGTCATCCCGAACGATCTCATTCGGCACATAATTGTGTTGGATGTCTGCTGACGCCATTATACTAGAATCATGGTTTGCTGCTGTCTCCCATAGCGAAAACCCTCCATTATTTTTGCGATTATCGTATTTTCTCTTTAATTTTCAATTAGTCATCTTTTAAATTTCACTATTTCATCTTAATATCTTTGATTACTTGCTTTTATTCCTGTCTTTTTATGTAAAGAAATTATTTTGCTGATCAGTTTTTATTGCTCGATTCTTATTGCTAAATTAACGTATTTTTAATATTTTTAAATAAAGAAGTTGATTTGACCACAACACCAAAAGTGTTCTATCGTTTGGGTATTGAAAAATACAAGAAAATTTAAGACACCTTGATCATATTTTACAAATTATAAAGATGTTCGTTTCCTGCACATACAAATTATTAGTTTATTAAAAAATATAATTGTTCCATATCATCAATATATTATATAAAGTAGATGCAATCACATCTACAATCAAATCTACAGATAAACTGGATACTTTGTAAAAATATGTCTATTTAGTTTTAGCACCTGCTCATATACTATTTTGACAAACCGCTCCATCTACACTACACTATGGTATGACATGTATATATAATATTTCATGCATACCATATAATATAAAATATTAAATATTAAATAGTAAAATTTTAAGAATTGCAACAATTTGTAACGATATTGGCTTTCTTCAAAATCATTTAAATAATTTAATAGATACATATTTTAAACTAGGTTACTATAAAAATACCATCAAGCTTGAAATAGTAAAATATATAAATCAACACAATAATATATAGAATAAATTTAAACTCTTAAGTGGCAAATTTTTATGGATGGATAATAAATAATATACTTTGTATATTATTTATTTTGTAAAATGAATATATATCTAATAAATACATATTTTAAACTAGGTTACTATAAAAATACCATCAAGCTGGAAATAGTAAAATATATAAATCAACACAATAATATAAAGAATAAATTTAAATATTAAATTAACAACAATTAAAACTACTTTTAATTTGTATCGCAAAGATGACATATTTAAATTTACAAGAAACATATTTTTGCATGAGCATTCATGCATACCATATAATAAAAAAAAATACATTAAATAATGAAATTTTAAGAATTGCAACAATATGTAATGATATTGACTTTCTTAAAAATCATTTAAATAATTTTATAGATACATATTTTAAACTAGGTTACTATAAAAATAAAATCAAACAGAAAATAATAAAATATATCAATCAACACAATAATATTAAAAATACATTTAAAATCCTTATATTTTAATACTACTCATCGTCGTACACGTCATGTATTTTATATATAACTATAAAATAAAATCAAACAGAAAATAATAAAATATTTAAATTAATAGAATATTATTAAAAATAAATTTAAATTATTAATTAAACATTTTTCTTGATGTATAATAAATAATATGCTTTGTATTTGAATAAGGTACGCTAACTAATCAATTTTCATCAGAGGAAATACGTCATTGACACGTTTTTGGCCCCGCATTTATGTTGGTTCGGGGAATAGGGCTAGAAACCTGATAACATAGCAGTTCCTACTGATGACCCTTATTTAGTCAATTCATAAAAATTTATTTTTTTATTTTGAAAAAATATATAAATTTATATCATATAAATTGTATAAAATCTTACATAATTATTTATTATTTATATAGCATAAAATACGTAGACTCAGTTAGCTGATCTAATTGTAAAGTCTTCTGCTTTTCACTGTTTCGCAAAGCAAGTAAATCAAGTTCATTTGTTATTTTATTGAATGCCATTGCGTCGTTAAACCTTTTCTCTATGGAATAAATTTTGATTTCATCATAAATTATGGGGAATGAATAAATTGAATTCCCTACAATTGATTTTATTATCAATTGTAGGGAATGTCAAGACCTAATTTGATCATGTCAAACTGGTAACCACAAACAAACTAACGGTTTCTGAATGATCAATTAAAGAACGCTTCGCCATTTTTAATCATATATTAAAATACAGATTGTCAGAAAGTTGACTTTAAATACAGCACGATTAATTCCGAGATCGAGGATATAAATTTCTAGAATATAAATTATTCTTGTAATTTATTTTACGAACAAATTTTTCAGATAGTTGACTTTTTTAAGTTGACATTAAAACGACCAAATCAGCACATTTATGAATATCCTTGTTACTCTTATTTATCATTTTCAATTGAAAAATAAATTTATTTTAATTTCCCAATCCATACAGCATTTGCTAGCGTTGCAGGCATACAAAGATATAAAGAATTCATGTTGTCTTTCTCACTATATGTTTATATGCACAATATGCTTACGATATTATCGCCTCTTTCTTTATTAGCTGCTCTTACTTATATGAGCAGCTTATGGTTTCACAGTCTTAAAACAGTAATACAAAATGCACCTAAAAATATACACATCGGTGTAGTAGTCTTTCTTGGCACTTATGTTAAATGCATGAGAGAAACCTGTTCACGCTACACCAGGCTTTTGCTAAATATCAGGTGCATTTGTTTTCACCAAAGAACTTAATGTATGCAAATGTAAATTATAATTCCTATCAAAAGATGCAAACATAGTGAGATGCAAATTACATGTTTCATTTAGTGAATTTATAAATTTAAAAATTTATAAATTAGATACAAATAGAGCTATCCATTAGCTTTTAAAATGTGTAATAATTGGTTAAATTTAAATTTATTATCAAAATTTATTTGAATTTATTATCCAAAAGAGTGTCAAATTTATTTGTTTAAATTAACATATTGAAATATTATTTGTAAATAATCCATAATATTTCGAATTTTATTATTTTAGAATTAAGAGCAGATTTGACTAGTTAAGACTCATCGTAAAAGTTAAGTTGAAAAATAGCGTTAAATATTATAGCATTAAAAAATGACGTTAATTAATATTATTATAATCTACGGCAATTATATTATACTTAGACTCAAATAAACAAGTTTAAAGAAGTTAATCAGTTCACAGAAAGAATTTGAAATTTATTTTTAGCAATAAAATTTTTCAAAATAAAAAATAAAGCTAATTATGCTAGAATTAAATTCGTGTGCCATGTATTCTGTATTTTAGACATTATTATCCACACTAAAAAACAATAAAATATTTTTTTTCTCGTGTGGATAATTAATAATGTCTAATAAAACTAATGTTGTGTAAAACTTTTTTTTTAATTTTGCAAACAATTGAATTTGGAATAGATGAGTTTGGAACAATTAAGTTTCAGTCAGAACCAATACCCAGTCAACCTAGAAATTGGAACAGTAGATTTTAAAACTGATGTAAAGTATGAAATTTAAAGCGATTTTAACATTACTTTTATTAAACCAAATTGATATTAATAGCTTGCTTATCAGCAAAATAATAGCTTGCTTATCAGCCGAAACAGATGTTCCAGCTTAAACAAAGTACATTCAAAGACTTTACCGCAATTGCAAACGTGTTAACGACGCAAATAAATGTTAGTCTCAATCTAAACACTTAATGCATTTTTAAACGAAATTTTGATAAATTTAATTTATAATATTTATAATATTAATAACATTTATAATATTAATTTTTATTTACTAAATGATGTTTACTAATTGATGCTTCATTTATTAAATTTTCAATGTGTCAATGAATTTATTCGTTCGCGTCAAAATGAAGTATTTTCAATACAAATTTAATATTTGAAATATTAATATTATTAATAATATTAATAATATTAATAATATTTAGTGTTTACTAAATATAATTTTTGGAAAAGAAACATTTGCTATCGAAAGCATTTAAAATTTAATTTAGAAGTCAAAGTTGTCAAGGAAAACGTATCAAACCTCAAATATTTCCTTAAGAAGCTTAAGTTATTAGTTTACGTTAAAAAGGATGATGTCACAATCACACAGATCAGATATGCTAGCTTAAATCAAATTCGTGTAAGTAAAAATTTCACATTTCTAAATAATTTTAAATATTATTTTTTAAATTTAATATTTAATTTAGTTAAAATTCAACTTAAACACTTTATATTTTTGTAAATTTAATTACAATCAGATTGGGCAGATTGATTTTGATAATTTTATTGAATTAGGCAGATTGATTTTGATAATTTTATTGAATTAGGCAGATTGATTTTGATAATTTTATTGAATTATTTGCTCGTAATTAGATGTCGTCAATTTTCAATTGATCAATTTATTTATCTATTCATCACGACAGAGTTGTCTTATCAGTGCGGCCCTGTAGCTTCACAACTTCGACAGTACTTGATCATCAGTAAACCTCTGAAAGGAATATCCATTCAGGAAAGTATAAACCTGCATGATTTTTTACAACCTTCGTCGGGAAGCTTAACCCAGAATGCGCTTACAACAGACGCCTAGCCCCCAATGGGGCGTTTCGACCTTAGTCTACTCATCACTACAGAGTTGTCTTATCAGTGTGGCCCTATAGCTTCACAATTTCGACAGTACTTGATCCTTAGTAGACATCTAACATTAAGTCGCTAAGTACACGCGATTTAAATTTATTAAAATTTATTAAATATATTTATTTAATAATAAATTTAATTAAATAAATTTATTTATTTAATAATATTATTAATTATTAGGTTGTAAAATTATTTTAATTTCCTTTTGAGAAAGTACTTCCATCGAAGCGATTTGATATAGTGATAAATTATTCTAGAGGCAAACATTGCAAATCTGGTGGCACCATTAAATACATAAGCATTATAAGCACATCGTTATTTAATCTCCACAACATGATTATTTTTAAGTCGACTGTATATATAATTATATTAATTGTATTATTGATGTTGCTAGTGTCTTTACATATATTTATATTAATCAAATAGGATGCACATGTTGAAATATTAAGATTAATAAGTGTGATGAGCATTTCAAAAGACAGGAAATTCATTAATGATCAAAGAACCGCTAAAGCAATCTGTAAGCTTAATTAAACGGACTATTATTTACATTTTACATTTTCAGTTCACTCCAACGTGTATCGGGCACAAATTCTGATAAAGCATATGCAGATACAAAATTCATCTAATGTAAGTTGTTATCATATAAAACAAAATAAAGATATTAAAATGTAGCTTTATTAAATTGAATTTATTGAACACAATAAGTTCGCATGTTTAATTTTTACCATAATATTGACCAATGTGCATCTGTCAACTTAATAGCTGATCATATAATAATCCTATGATAAATATGATCATATTATAATAGTTTATAATAATATTATACTTTTATATATTCAAAATGAAGAGTTTATTATGCAATTTTTATATCTTCATAAAAATGATTGTCCATTAGGATGTCCATTTTGGTTTGTTCAATAGAATCAATTTATAAATTCCAATGAATTCATATTAGAGAGCTCATTAAACCTTAAAATGTTTTTCCGATGGTGAACATAAATAGAAAAAATCAAATACAAAAGTCTTGAGAAAAAGGATTATCCGGTGCAACCAAATAAACCTGATTTTATTTATTTTGAAGACTTAGACAAACCGACAAGCAATTATTTTCTCGGAGGTTCATTTTTGAAAGGACTTTACATTTAAACACATTATCCAAAGAGGGAAAAAATTTTTTGCAAAATACATGTTATCATCGACTCGGAATTCTTATATTAAAATAAAGTTCATGAAGTGCTACTCTCCATATAAGTGATCGTTTGCCGCATTTGAGTATCTCCATTTATTTTGGATATATGCTGGAATATGAAATATAGCCGTATCTAGAACTTAAGAACTTTTGCTTACTGATTTTTTGTGTTTTCGGTAACAATTAGACGTAAAAGCTTGTGAAAGAATAAGCAAATTTGCCCATAGTTGATGCTCTTATCTTTTCACTTTTTCGTTACAAATGTTGCTTGAAATTTCAGCAGGATGTAGGTAAAATGACTAAATTTGTATATGAGTTACAAATTTCTTAAACAATTACTAGGAGGTAAGGTTACCCAAACGACAAGTAGACCACCTCTTTGAAAATTTATCACTTAAGATTTCGAAAATTTTACCTTCAGCATGTTGTAATCGCAAAATTTTTAAAGTGAGCGCTTGTATCTTAACAAATTATTTGACAATATAAGCAGACTATCTGTGTTACGAACTGCCTCTATGTTCAGGGTTTGTACTTTAAGTTGCCCACGGTAATATTTAAAGTAAAAGCTAAATAGTAGAAGGTTTGATGGGTCACAGTTTGATTCTAAAATTATGAAAAGGTGTAGAAATCTACCAAAAATATTCGGATTTACATTCAACTTTTGAAATAAAAGACTTCTATCAACTATCAACAATCGAATGCACATTTAGAATAATAAACAATTATAAAAATGCTGGAAAGTGATTAGAAAAGTGTTTGTTGACTCGATTTCGTACAATTGATGTTGCATATGTTGTCGATTTGCCTCGTTTTACCAATTGTTCACGTGGTAAAAGCCATTAAGATGTAATGCTAATGTATTTGTCATTAGATACGTCAATAGCTTATAAGAGTGGATATTCAGTAAGAAAACCCATTTGAATGATTCGACAGAGAAACAATGATACCAATGATTATGAATGAATTCATAGAATGAACTTAATGAATTCACAGAATCTGGTTATCTATTGTCTTTATAAAAAAATATTGACTATTATGCTAATTGACTGAAAACTCGAAACTTACAAGCAGGACATAATAATTAGAGATCTAAAAGCTAGCAAGATAACTAAGGATAATCTAGCATGCTCTACAATTTGAAACCAAATTAAATTCCAATTAAATCAAAATTAGGTTGAAGTTTTAAGAACTGATCATTTAAGGAGTTTGTAGTGGATTTGTATACGCTTTGTCATCAATTTAGACTTTATAATAATAAAACTATATTTCATAAGCATATGAGATTAATAGGACATGATATTAAAAACTGTAAATTGTAATTTTAGAACATATTATTGAAGAAAATAAGGCAATATTAAATCAAAAACTATTAGTAAAAGAAGATTTTTGGATTAAAACGCTTAATTCCATGTACCCATTAGGATTAAATGACGTGGTACAAGGAATTGGCAGAAGTAGTATAATACATAATAAACAACTATATTATAATAATCCGGTTAAACGCAAACCAAGAAGTCATGGTGATAAAAGGAATAGGAAAAATAGAGTTAAAAATATTAAAAAAGATAAGTATATAAATGAACAATTAGAAATATTAAAACAACTTTTAAGTGATAATAAGCTAAAAGATCTTTATGTAAATATAAGAAGTTTTTCTAAAGATATCATATGTTCAATAAATCAAAAATTAATTAACGATTATGATAGGTTGAGTTGTATAATAGACAGTTATTGTAATACAAAATACTATTATCGTACAATAAATGTTAATAATAACAATAAAAAATATACATTGACCATAAAATTCATTAATAAATGTATAGATAACATAAATATAGGTAGACTTTTAAATAATTCTAAAAGTAAAGAAATAATAGGATTATATTTAAATAGTTATAAGCTGTTACCGTCGTTAGGACGATAAATTTGTAATTATAATAAAGAATTGAAATCTATATGTAACGATAATATTAGAAACATAATAGAAACTTGATGCGATTGCAAAAGTCTTAATTTTGATAAAATAAATGAATATAAATGCACTCATAATCTAGAACTAATTGAAAACAATGAATTAAGGAAAATGCTATCAAAAGGGTATAAATATAGATTAAATAATAATAACAACAATAGAAATAAAATTTACAATTTGTTGTATAATGACTTAAATTCGTACTTTCGCTGATTAGTAGCGAAACTTAAAATAAATACGAAATAATTATTTAGAAAGATTATAAAAGAAAATTAAAATTAAATAATTTAAATTAAATGATTAAAATTAAATGATTAAAATATTATTAAATGAAAAATAAATGATAACTTTAATTTTGATTCATTTAATTAAATGATTAAATTAAATGGTTAAAATTTAAAGATTAAATTTGGCAGGACTTTTAAAATTAAAAGATTAAAATTAAAGATTTGGCAGAACAAATCTTTGGTAGTCCAAATTAATTTAAATCTTTATTTGACGAATTAGTCTAGCCACGTATTGAATACGGTATTCAAACATTGTTTATTATGATCAAAGGTGAACTCGAGGATTTGGAGAGGATTCTTCTGAGAGGTAGCAAATTATGCCTGCAATTATACTGAAAGAATTACATGGACAGTTTGTCAATTCTTAATTTACAGAGTATCCGCGCTAAACTACTTTTATAAGATATAGTTGTAATTTGGCATATGGTCAGAAACCACGATGGTACCTTTATAAATACATTACTCTAAATGACAGATAGTCTCAGGGATCATTTCATTGAACTAAAAACATTATCACATGATAATTGCTCGATGTTTACCAGACTTTTACACAGATCAATCAAATCATGAAATTGTCTTCCAGACCAAGTAGTGAGATCCGATTTGAAGCTATTAAAGTTCGCAATTCATGATTTCAAAGAAGCAATCAGATTAAAAGGAAAGATCAAATTAATATGTATAGATAGTATTGTTAAGTATTGATATTGTTATAATACCAACTATTGATAAAGCTAGTCATAACAACTGATGTTGCTATTATATTATGTTGCTATTATGTTGCTATCATATTTTTTAATTTATTTAAATCATTTATTAATAGCAACAGCTTAAATAAAGATAAACATTTGGAAAGACTATATATTTGATAAAATTAAAAATAAAATGAAAATAACAAACAATTATAAAAGGAAAGATCAAATTAATAAAGATATGTATACAGAACTTACTAAATTAAAGTATAACTATATAATAACAACTATTGATAAAGCTAGTAATAACTTTCTTCATATGCAAAAAGCTATTTTATGATATGATGATGAAAGAAGTTAATTATAATGATTTTAATGTAAATCCAACATATGAACGTAGTGATTTAAATTTAGAAACAATTATTACAAGTCACTGTTTAATATTAAATTGAAAGGGTATAAAGGTTGAATCAGATAATAAAGCTATATCAATATTATATTGTAATCCAAAATTAGATATAAATCCAATAACACATAGGTTCATATGTAGTACGTTTAAATGTACATTAAAACCACTTTCTGTTTATACCGACAAAAATAAAATTTACAATTCGTTATATAATGACTTAAATGCTTACTTTGCTAAGCTGATTAATAGTGAAACTTAAATGCATAATGATAAACATTTGGAAAGATTATATATTTGATAAAATTAAAAATAAAATGAAAATAACAATCAATTATAAAAGGAAAGATAAAATTAATAAAGATATGTATAAAGAACTTACTAAATTAAAGGATAACTATATAATAACAACTATTGATAAAGCTGGTAATAACTTTGTCTTCATACGCAAAAAGCTTTATTATGATATACTGATAAAAGAGGTAATAATTTCTACAATTTTGAAACTTGTCTAAATTTCTCCTTATTTCTACAATTTTATTAATTATTTCGATTACCCCTGATTTCTATAATTTTGACAATTTTCTCGATTGTCCTCTGATTATTACAATTTTGTTAATTGTCTCGATTACCCCTGATTTCTACAATTTTGCCAATAGTCTCGATTACCCCTCTGATTTCTACAATTTTATCAATTGTCTCGATTACCCCTGATTTCTACAATTTTATAAATTATCTCGATTACCCTCTGATTTCTACAATTTTGCCAATAGTCTCGATTACCCCTCTGGTTTCTACAATTTTGTTAATTGTCTCGATTTCTCGTGATTTCTACAATTTTGTCAATTGTCTCGATTACCCCTCTGATTTCTACAATTTTGTCAATTGTCTCGATTACCCCTGATTTTTATAATTTTGTCAATTGTCTCGATTTCTCGTGATTTAGTCTGATTACAATTCAATTGTCTGATTACCCCTGTCTAGTTTCACAATTGTATCCATTGTCCTAATATTAAGGATCAAGAGCATTTCAAAGATATAATTTCATGTAAAATAACCAATTAATTAAATTATGTTTAGTTAAAATTCGGTTGATATTTTAATATTAATTTATGCTAGACAAAATTTATTAATTTTATAATAATTTTATTATTAATAAAGCTTTAGATTACATTTACACTTTGTCCATTAATAACGTACAACAGGTATATTAATTTGCACATTTCGCATCGGTACTGTTGTGCTGATTGCTAAATTTCATTTTTGGTCTTGTAAGAAGGGCAATACAAGTTATAATTTTCTTTAAAGTTATGTTACATAATAGTTTGCGACTCTGTCGATAAAAATCAAATTATGTTTTTATTCTTCTGTCAATTCCTCCATGCTATTCTATAAGTAGTTTTTTTAGTTAGATAACATCCCGCTGTTGCTTAGACAAGCACAGCATAATTCAGATAAAATATTGGAGCATCTGAAATTTGTAATTTCTCATGTTGTCATGGCTTACTGTAATCTATTTGACACGTGGCCGAAAAGCAGCAATCAGCTTATATACCAAGTAAAGTAAGTAATCAAAAATAACTAAACGAAGTTATCGATTCTTTTTAGTGACCACAATGATCAGAACGATAATGACAATGATATTGATAGAGCACTTTCCCCTCTTAAAACACGTAATAGATGTGATCTGACTCACCAACAGACAATTTTTGCATTGTCAAATTGCAAATCCAATGCAATTGTTTACGATGAATTTCTAAATCCGAAATTAGACAATTTGAAGGTAACGTATAATTTAAAAGTAATTTTAAAGAAATTACTAAGATTAAAACTAAGATCCTTTTGATTCAATCACATCTGAATTTGAGGCAAAATAATTTTAAAATTCAAAATAATATTAACTAAAATTTTTTGTTGATATTAAATACATATTTATATATTTTTCGTTCTACGATAATTTTATAAAATTAAATAGATTTTAGATCATGTAAATCTCTTATCCCCTCCCTTCTTTTCCCACGTATTGATTACTGTCTTAGCCTTCTCGTTTTCTCTTCAAAGTCATCCCTTAAACCTCTTCAGCGCCTCATTAACACTGCGGTGCGCATCCTTTTTCGACTTCGTAAATTCGATCATATCTCTTCCTATTTATCAAAACTTGGATGGCTAAGTATTGAACATCGCGTTCGTTTTCGTCTGCTTTGCCTGACTTATCGCCTTCTCCATTGTAATTCTCCTTCTTATCTATATCTGCCAATTCTAAGTGAATCTCGCTATCTTTCTACTCACTTACGTTCCTGTGCTTCTCTTCTGCTACACGTACCTCTTCACTAAACCAACTTCGGCCGTCGATCCCTACATATCGCTGCTCCTCTCCTTTGAAATTCCTTACCTAATCATCTGCGATCATCATCCTCACATGTTTTATTATTTTTTATTATTTTTAATTTAAAATTTTTTCGTATTTTTAAATTTTCTTTAACGAAAGAAGTTATTTTTATTCTACAAAAAATGAATCATCACCAGGAATTCACAACAGAGAAGTTGTGTTATAATTGTGATATTAATTATAATTAAAACTGAGCTTTTATGTTGTGAAATGCTGATGATTACAAAAGTTATAAAACTATAGAAATTTTCGAGTAAATATTTTTTGAATATAACAACTTTTATTTGTTATTTTTTTATAGATAAAACATGCGAAAAAAACATTATGTACAAATCCTGTTGTATATCCAATTAAATATTCAAAATATTATTAATATAATATTTATCATATTCTAAATATTTTAAATATTATCAAAAATTAATAAAATTTTATTAATTAATTTTATTAAAAATTAAATATTTTGGTTAAACAAGTGATTAATCTCTAGCCAAAATATATTAATTATGTTCAACACGAACTGATAGTAGTTTACGTTAGCATGTACACTGTTTATAAATACACGAGTTATATAGCCTGGGAAGTATACACTAGGTATATTTCAGGTTCTGAGCGATCTTATTATTTATTTCTCCCAATTAGCAATTTTAAAATAACACGCAAATACATCATTAGGATAAACCGTTATGTGCCTCAAAAATATTATAAATGTCACACATATTAAATAAAAATTCATTTAGGCGATGTACATCCAATAACTCTGTTTATTTATAATTAAAAAAATCTTTGATATGATTGACTAATATCCCCAGTATTAGGGTCACGAGTTATCCAGTGAATAGCAAATTGCTTACTTAACAAAGTTGTCGAAAATGATCATTCTTTATAGATCTCAAAGCGAATCTCAATTACTTGGAAATTTTACATAGGGACTGAAAAAAGTTTGAAAAAGTAATTTATATATAAATAATGTGTGAAATCTAAAGTTGTTATACTGCTTTATACTTTAACCCTAAACATGTGTCCCCAAACACGAATATCGTCAGATCAAGATGCAACACTATCAAAACAACAACTTCATCATGCGTCGACCATAGTATCTTGGATTTAAATGTAAATCCAACATATGAACGTAGTGAGTTGAGTTTAGAAACAATTATTACAAGTCACTGTTCTATAATGGATAAAAAGGGTATAAAGGTTGAATTAGATAATAAAAACTATACCTATATTATATTGGAATCCAAAATTACATAAAAATTCAATAAAACCTAGGTTCATATGTAGTGCGTTTAAATGTACATTAAAACCACTTTCTGTCTATATAAATAAAATACTTAAAGTAATTAAAGCACACTTTAAAAAATATTGCAAGGTAATCGAAATTAATACTGGTATAAAACACTATTTCAGTATTAATTCTACAAAAGAATTTTTAGAACAGACAAAAGGAATAAATTTTCAAAATATAAATACATACGATTTTAGTACGCTTTATACAAATCTAGATTTAGTAGATATTAAAGAAGCGTTAGTAAAATTAATTAATCTTGTGTTCGGAAAAAGATATACATATACATGTTATAATAATTATAACGCCTATCTAACAAAAATTAAACCATCAAGTAAATATAAATATATGGATAAAATTGAATTAATAGAATCCTTAAATATTTTGATAAATCAAAATTATTTAAAAGTAGGGACATCTATATTTAGACAAGTAAAAGGTGTTCCAATGGGAGGTAATAGTAGCCCAATTATAGCTGACTTGTTTTTAAGCTTTATAGAATATGAATTTGTTCATAACTGTGTAAAAACTAAATCTAAACAATATAAATATATGAAATATATGTTTCGATACATTGATGATATATGTGTATTTAATTCTAATAATTTTTATTCAATTAGTGAGCACATTTATCCAGAAAGCCTTATTCTTAACAAAACCAATATTAATGATAAAGAAGGTGTATATCTAGATATGAACATTAAATTAACATTAACTAAAACTACTATTAATTAATATCGTAAAGATGACATTTAAATTTACAAGAAACATATTTTTGCATTAGCATTCGTGCATACCATATAATATAAAATATAATACATTAAATAATGAAATTTTAAGAATTGCAACAATTTGTAACGATATTGACTTTCTTCAAAATCATTTAAATAATTTAATAGATACATATTTTAAACTAGGTTACTATAAAAATAACATCAAGCAGAAAATAGTAAAATATATAAATCAACACAATAATATAATGAATAAATTTAAACTCTTAAGTAGCTAATTTTTATGGATGGAAAATAAATAATATAATTTGTATTAGAATATGATACTAGATAGTTTTATCAGAGGAAATACATCATTAGCATGTATTTGGCTTCGCTGCTATGTTGGGTAAAGTAGTTAGGGGCCGAAACCTGATAGCATAGCAGTTCCTCCTGATGACCTCTAATTCTTATTCTGATACAACGTCTGTTATTTATTAGTCAATTCATAAAAATGACGTTTATTTTAAATTTTAATTTTTTTATTTTAACTTGATTTAAATTATAGAAAATCTAAAAACAATTATTAATTTTATTATTTAATTATTAAATTTTGATTTAGCATTATTATGTTTTGTTTATTTTATAATTATATTAAATACGTAGACTCAGTTAGCTGATTTGATCAGTTGATCATCAGGGCGCAGACACTGAGTATTAACGTTTCAACATGATGTAATACTTGGATGGCCTATAAATAATCCAGCTAGTCGTTGAAACATTGCACGAAACTCCTGCAAATTTTCCGAAGAGATTTTCCGAATTTTTCGAGACACCTTTTTCAAGTTTGCAGACACTTGGTTATTATTGAAGCATGGAGCAATATCAAATCCTTACATTTCACAATGTAAGGATGATATTTCACAATGTAAGGATCCTTACATTGTGAACGTTATGTTCACAATGTAAAGATTTTTATAACATCCTTACATCTTACTAATTAAATGACCTGCTCTGGAAACCTACTTCGAAAAGTGTTAGATTTGTAAGGAGTGTATAAATTAACAGCAAAGATTCGTGCAATTGTTCAACGATTAGCTGGATTATATATAGACGATCCAAGTATAACAGCATGTTGAAACGTTAGTGCTCAGGGTTTCGCCCGGATGATTCACTTAGTATTAATGTCGGCGCAGGATGATGTTAGTGGTTAGGCCGTTTTGTAACTGGTTCGTAACGATATACGTACACTAGTTTGCAGACATATGGTAAGGATTTATACAGAGCAATATAAAATTCTTACATTTCACAAATTAAATGACCTGCTCTGGAAATCTATTTATTGAAACAAATTCATTGAATTTTAAGGGTGAATGGTAAAATCAATCGACATCCACTTTTAAACAGCATTGAATTTGGCACATTTTCGAATTTTGAAATATGAACTATAAATTAGTTTCTTGCTAGTAATGAGAGTGTACTGTGTATTCTGTCAAAAAAATATTAATAAAATAATATCTTTGTTAACATTTTCATTAACCTTTTATTTCACGAAATGAGATAATATCAATTTATTAAATCCAATTTATGCAATTTATTCTAAAAACTTATGTTTTCAAAAAACGCCAGACGCAGAAAAGACTTGCTTAAAATTATGAAACAAACCATATATGTCTAGTTAGATAATAGTAATTAACTGCAAAAATAGGAAGGTTTTCAAATTGAAGGTTGCACATTCTCTTACCAACGTTAATTTAATTTGAAATCAGAAATAATTGTAAATTGTTAAATGAATAGTATTTCATTCAATATAATTATTGCCAATACAGCATACGTGTAGAATGATTGTCAGTTAACATTAGAAAGAACAAATCGTGAAATCGTTCGAAAAAACGAATCGATGAAAACCATCATATAACGTACGGGTGTTTGCTAAAAATAATATAATATTTTATATTATATTTGTTATAAATTAATATTCATGTAGATTTGATTAATGAATACGGCTCACGTGCTTTGTTTCTCATTTATACTTAATATATCAAATTCTGTTATATCTTACCTATTATCCATTTGCATGCTATCTACCGACAAACGGGCATCATTTTTAATACTTTCGGATTGATCATACGCCTAAGAAATGTTAAATTAGAAATGTTAGATTAGTAAAAAAAAGTAGTGAGCTGACGTAATTTTCGAAAGTAAAACTTTAAGGTAAGCTTAGCTAATAATAAAATGTAAATTGAAATAAAATAATTATTTAGTATTTGGTATATAATTAAATTTATATAATTATTAAATAATTATAAAATCTAATTATTTAATATTATTATTAAATTTAGAAGGAAGACTTCAGATATTTTAATATTATTTAATATTATGGCATATATAGTTAGTTTGAACATATTTATATTAAAATAGTTGGTAGATATCGGAAATTCTGATTCATATATATATACAAAATGGTGTTGCTTATATATACATATATGTATATATAAAGTTAATTTTAATTTATAAAAAGTTAATTTTAAAATCATTTTTTATGAATCCTCTTGCACATGGCTAGTAACATCTCAATATTTGTGTACTACTTAAAATATGATGATTTTCATCTTGAAGGTGAAATTAATATTTTAAAAGATTTCTTTTTATGAGATGTTTGCCAAATAATATTTAATTTAAAAAACTGTTTTCAATATATGATAGAATTGTCTCAATGTTTTAAATAATTGTCCTCACAGAAAATTGTCAGTTCATATATTACGCATTAAATATTTAAATTTCTAAAATATAAAACTAAAATTATTCCCGTCACATAATACACAGTATAGAGACGACGAATGAAATCTTAATCAAATCTTATTAAATTTTGAAGGAAGACTTCAGATATTTTAATAATATTTTATTAACATTTTAATAATATTTTATACGATATATACGTCTGTTTCATCCAAGCATTTCATAACTCCACATACCAAAGAATACTTGGCATTCTATCATTAGCAGAATTATTGATGCTATTAATTGTTATTGTTCAGTCATAAAAATAACGAAGCAATCGATAATTATGATGTTCTCTATATATATTTTAATCATATAACTCAATCATATACAAATATCTTTATTGTTTGTTTCGCTTTACTTCAACGGATATTTTATATAAATGATCCTGGATTAGGATTACATACTCGGAGTTCATCATAATTATTCATGTCGATAAAAATCATGTTTAAATGATAATTAAAAAATTCAGTTGATAGACATCCTAAGTATAAAGACAAAGTTAAATTTCAGTATAATTAAAAAGATTATACAATTAAAACATGTTAGGTGGTGATTTCTGCCTAGAATTATGCTTCATTTCAAATGACGATTTCACAGGGTCGTATAAATCCATGTATGTACTTCAACCGATATAAACATGAACCAGCTATCTCTAGCATCAACGGGCTGATTTATTATTAGTGAAATAATAAATTTTGTTTCATTTTTGATTTTTTAGTTTTTGAGTTTTAAAATTTTATTTTATTTTTCAATTAAAATACATGTAGAATATTATGATTGAAAGTATCTCCAAACTCTTAAACCGGTCTACACTTTTGCTGCTCAATTACAAAGAAATGATGTTGATAAGAAAATAATTCATTAAGTCTAATTGTCAATAAAAGCAGATGAGTTGAGTGATCGTCAGCCAGCATTAAGATGACCGAAATGTGAAACGTATGTTTTGGATCAGCGGATGATGATGTCCACTAATACTAAAGATAGTGTACTGCTGTTGGCTAAGATGTAGGATTATAGCAGCGTGCAGAATAAAATAGTCATCAAAAATTTCAACAGCTAAAAGTGTTACCCAAGTGATCACAAATTGTTTTCAGTTACTAAGATCATCGTCGGTATTTTTTATTTATATTTATTTTTAAGCATATTTATTTATACAGCATACTTTCGTATGCTGTAAAAATAAACTTGGCTACTCAATTACGGGTACGAGAACGATGATATCATAGAGACACTGATGTTTATTAATTACCTAATTTAACTATTCTAATAATTATAAAATTAAATTGGTGAATATTTTTTAATTTTATAATTTCGTTGCATATAAATGCATAAAAAATATCATGATATCTTTGCATATTCAAAATTTAAAAGTCACATTATTGTCAAAATTTTATCATCGATTAAGATTATAAGGTAATGATGTCAACTATCGTAAAAATAAATAATTTTATTAGAAATAATATTTTCAAGCATATATTTTCAATACAAAATATATGAATATTATAAACCTGCCAATATTAGTAAATAAGGGGTTTAAAATTATCTAAATTAAAACATTTAATGTTATAACTGAAATATAATAGTTTTTTTGTTTCCTTTTTATAATAACCTATAATATATAATTTTTAACGAAATATCTAAAATAAATATAAAAATAAATAAATTATTAAAAAATAATATATTTTTTATATATTTTATAAAAATAAAATTTATTAAAAATAAATATATTTCAATAGACTTTTGTATAGTTTAATAGACTGCAATTAGACTTACAATATGCTTTCGTGCAATCAACACATTACTACGTAATCGTTAATAATTAATTTTTTATTTCAGTCATCAATGCATTTGATCAAAAAGTTATCAATTTTGTGAAACCAAATAATCTTAAATTATTGGTCTTTTGTTTTTCTGTAAATTACCAAGTATCGCATGAAATTATTTTAATTGAAGAATATACGCCCAGTCTTAAATGCACCATTTGACAAAACTTTGAAAGTAGCAAAAGAAGAAATGCATTACGAGTCTTTTAATACAGATATAATTGATAGCTTGAAAGCTCAGATGGAAGAATACATATCGGCCCTTAATAAAGAAATACAGAAAATGAAGATCATTTGCCAAGAAGATTTGTCAAAAGAAAGTATTGCTGAAATTCAAATAGAAATTGTGGTAAAATATTTTAATTTCTAATTTCTTTCTTAGTTGCATTTATTATTTTTATCCTTGAAATTATTTTTTATATTAAATGTGTTCTTTGTTTTTAAACTTTAAATGTGTTTTTAAGCAAACCTTTAAATGGTGCTTTACGCTAATAATCAATTCTTAATGCATAGAATCAATTACTAAAATCATCTTACGGTAAAATTGCCACGGTGCACATCCTATGATGATAAGCATTTAGGATATTCACATGTTTTAAATGTCAGACAATAATTTTAATCCGATTCATTACGATTGTAAATGTTTTATAATTAGACGACAACTGATCTTCAGGTTAAGAAAACAAGTTAATATTTACATGCAAATTGCAGTCAAAACCACGAATTGCAAAGAGCTAAATATAGAGTTTCTTATAAATTTTGTGATAAATCTACTTTTGTAAAATCTTTGATTAGTAAAACATGATCTAAGCTAATATTTAAATGATTAAGATCATTTAAGAATATTATTAAGAATAGATAGTACTGAATTGAAATGAATATTGTTTATCTGTCATATGATTTTGAATTTTTAATATTAATTTATATTGGGTTATAAATTAAATCGACAAATTTAATATTAAATTACTAGATAGTGAATTGTGTAGTTCATAAAATTGATAATGGTACACTATTTGTGCCAACAGTACCACCATTGACAAAAATGATAACCAAACAAGTTACTCAAATATATTTTAGATATTTTTTAATCAAAATAATTTTCGATTTTAGTGATTATTCATTATCGGTTAGAGAACTGATTTTTTTCTATTCATTATTGGTTAAAGAACTGATTTTTTTCTATTCATGATTAGTTAAATAACTGACTTTTTTCTATTCATTATTGGTTAAAGCACTGATTTTTTCTATTCATTATTAGTGAAATAACTGATTTTTTTCTATTCATTATTAGTTAAATAACTGACTTTTTTCTATTCATTATTAGTTAAATAACTGATTTTTTCTATTCATTATTAGTTAAAGAACTGATTTTTTTCTATTCATTATTAGTTAAAGAACTGATTTTTTTCTATTCAGTATTGATTAAATAACTGATTTTTTCTATTCATTATTGGTTAAAGAACTGATTTTTTCTATTCATTATTAGTTAAAGAACTGATTTTTTTCTATTCATTATTAGTTAAAGAACCGATTTTTTCTATTCATTATTAGTTAAAGAACTGATTTTTTCTATTCATTATTAGTTAAATAACTGATTTTTTTCTATTCATTATTAGTTAAAGAACTGATTTTTTTCTATTCATTATTAGTTAAAGAACTGATTTTTTTCTAATCATTATTAGTTAAAGAACTGATTTTTTTCTATTCATTATTAGTTAAATAACTGATTTTTTTCTATTCATTATTAGTTAAAGAACTGATTTTTTTCTAATCATTATTAGTTAAAGAACTGATTTTTCTATTCATTATTGGTTAAAGAACTGATTTTTTGTAACTCGATTCATTATTTTACACATTTAAGGGGAAGGGTATTGAACTTGTATAAAATTGATATTGTTCATCATTTGAAACAAACACATATTTAAAATATAATATATAAATAATAAATGATCATTTATTTTTTCATTTATTATTTATCAATATAAATAATGATGACAGCACATTAATATATAACAAGATACATTAATATATTATTATAATATTATATAATTGGTTATATTTTAAGCTTTTTTTAATTATTATTAATGATAATTATTGTTTTTGTAAGTAATTACCGACTTTTATGGAATCTTCTTTTTGTCATTTTATAATTTTAATTGAAGTAATATATTACAATTATGTTGGCTTATTTAAACCTTTAGTCAATTTCACTTTATTTTTTACTTAATTTGTATCGTGTATTTATTTAATGTAGATATTGCTATTTATATCTGGGGCGTTTATTTTCGTTGGTTTGTTTTCAAGCCACACTGTAAATTAATTAATTTTAATTATAGATTTCATAATTTATTTTATTGAATTATAAAATTTAATTATTTTGTAAATCCTGAAATATTTCGCTAGAAAGTAAAATTTTTATTCTACCGTTAGATATATGTTCGCATAATATTAAAATAATTTAAAGTATTCAGTGTTCAAATCTTATATATTTTGTTTTACAATTAGCAAATAATTAAATTATTAATTATTTGTTAATTATTTATTAATTTTTATTTAATTAATTCATTCAATTTACAATGTGCTAATTGTTTTGGTTAAAAATTTTGATTTAGGAGTTTCACAAATTTTATGATTATTGCAAACCTAAGATCATTATGTTGCTTACAAAAAGTGAGTCAGTTGAATACGATAAGAGCTGTGAAGGTAAATGTTGCGATCGTTTAGCATTTGTATAAATAATTAATGAATTTCAATATTTATAAATATAATCGAATATAATTACAATTATATAAGTTAAAACTACAACTAAATTTATAATTTAAATTATAATTATAATTTATAAATATAAATATAATAATTTCATATTGATATTTATTTATAAATATCTCACAAAAAGTGAGTTTACTATATCTCACAAAGTTTACATTAATATTTCACGATTGCTCATTTGAAATAACATTTTTATAACATTTACCGGTAAATTTTCACTAATCATGAAACTAATCACTAATCACTAACTAAGTGCATTTATTTACTCTCAAAAGAAAAATAATTTGAGAAAAGAAACTCCCTCTCTCTTATTTTGTCATATTTTCGTATTTAATTTGTTCAGAGTTATTTTTTGTTTTTAAATTCTATGGAGTCTTTTACTTTCCAATTCTATTTTTATTTTTAAATTCTATTTTTGCTGTTATCGCAACTGACAAATAGTCAAAATTCTGAAATTGGCATTTTATTCTTTTTCGGATTAAATGTTCGTTTAATTGACATTTTGATGTCAATTAACTCTTATTTAAGAATTGTAAAAACTGTAAATCAAGATTTTATCATTGATTTTCAGTCTTTGCAGTTAGTGCAAGATGGAAAATTGCAATCAGTATGAGATTCTATTATCCACGGAGAATTTAAAATTACACACAGGTCCTCTCAAACCGACGTAGTAAAGTACAACGTTTTTAAAAATACTACGACGTTTAAAATACTACGTTGGTTTTCTCAAACTACTTCAATACTTCATTTCATCATAGACACATGAATTACTTTTTTATACAAAATATTTGCTGTTGATAATTCCGTTAAATGATTCCTCCGCCAGACTTTCATACTTCTGCAATGTCATTTTATTTTATAGCCATAATGCCACGTAAACGTTTTTCATTCTAATAGCTGTGTATAGCTGTTTCCGAGACATCTATCGATTATTCTTAAATTAAATTTTTTATCGGAACATCTATTGTCTAAATCATAAAATGCATAAAAAATTATTACGCTTTTTTGAAAATATAACGGTTTGTTTATGGGATATCGCCTAAATATCAAATTCTACTAGTTCTATTAATAGATTCTTTATCATGTAAGTTTTTGTTCTCACCTTTGCTTAAATGCTTATCTTAGCAACTTGACTATCGTTGAATATTGTACTTTCGCATAACAATTAAAACCTTTATTCGGTTTCTTTTGCAACTTATTTTTTAACTATTTTTTTCTACCTATTTATAAATTAATGATTTTAAAACTGATCAATAATAAGTTGGAATCGTTTTTTAAAATATCGTTTTCAATAAAAGTAATGTCATACTAATTATATGGTTATAATAAAATTCATTGCGAATAATTACTTTTTGCTATATTGTAAAATAGTATTTAAAACTTTTTAAACGTATAAAATTTACTATTACTTACAATTCTGTTTATTAAGATCAGCAGGTTTTTGCTCTTTATTGTATAAATGCTTATCTAGTGTCCAACAACTTTAGGGGCCTCGAGCTTTTGATTCGCCGGTTATTTAACCTCAGGAAGAATATGTTGAATGATGCTGTTTAATCTGCCAAAATAGGTTTCATCTATTCAAAATATTCATTTTCAATGTCATCTTTGTGATTACATAAGCATTTGTTTAAATCCTTATGTTTACTGCGTTTATTATTCGTTATCCTAACCTTATTTTGTAATAAGGGATCCCTTATTTTTCATATAATAAGGGATTATATGCAAATAGGGATCCCTTATAAGGGATAAGGGATCCCATATAATAAGGGATCCCTTATTTTGCAATAAGAGATCTCAACCCTTATTGCAAAGGGTTGTTATTATTCGCTATCCTATTGAGTGGGTGTTTGTTTCCGAGTTTCACATGTTTTAAGGATTATGTTACCTTTGATTAAAAGTTTATCGTATTTTGAGTTAGTAATTGGACAATAACTTTTGCATTATTATCGTGCTTATCGTTTCTATGCTATTATTTTCATATGTCATATATGTATTATTGTTTATATTATATTGTTGTCAATGTTTATTATATTTATTTATATACGTTCCAATGAATAATGCTTAAACGTATTTTTTATACATTGAAAAGACTCTAAAATACAATCACCTCAATGGGTTTATATCTTAATATAAGTACAATTTCAGAATTATCATTTTATATCTATGTTTAGGTAAAATTTCGTGGGAGCGATTCAATAATGTCAAATCGTTATCAAATATACTGAAAACAAAATTGGCCTGCTACAAAAATTATCTTTATGATTTAGATCGAAAATTAGAGACAATAGAATCGGTATTTTTTATTTTAAAATTAAATTTCATCGAATTATTTATATGGATTCATCGAAGTTTATATCAATCATAATTAAGTTTGTAATTAAGAATTATAGCAGTATTGCTTTATTAAAATTACATTGAAAACTTAAGTGTGATTGACAGAATAGGAAAAAACAATTATGTGAAACTCAGCTTCTCAATGTTGCTTAAGTTCACAATGTTATAAAATTTTTGCAACTCAATGATGATATTTTCCTAAATTGGAACTTGAATTTTATATAACTATATAAGTAGCAATTTATTTTGAAAGTTAAGTTAAAAAATAAATTAATTTATTTAATTATTAATAAATTAATTTAATTTCAAATAATAAACTTACTATGAAAAGTAAGATCGTCGCCTGTAATTCTTAATTTAGATGCCAAAATTAATGTCTGACATCCTCATTTGATGAGGTATTGACAAATATAATTAGGACATTATTTTATAAACCTGCAATACAATTAAATAATAATCTTAGTGTATAGACATTGTATTTATTCAAATGCGTTAATAAACATATTTGTCGGTGTGTTTTCATTCATCAATTAAATAAAAGTTATTTTGTAGAAATATAATTTTTAATAACAGACAAGTTATCATTAAAAGTGACGTTGAATGATGTAAATCATTACTCATCGTTAGCCTTAAACTCAGCGCAAACAGTGAAAATGTAATTAAATATTTCAATATTACAATGCCATGCTAATTAATTTAATGTATTGTTAATTGGAATAAAATAGTTCAAATTAAAAAAATATCAAATGAAAAATAATTAAAAATAAAATATTACTTACATTAAAATACTAGTTTGTAACAATTATATCGTTTTAAAAATAAATTTTATTTAATTTTAATTTTATATTTTTTAATAATTTAATGTTCCGTTTAATGTTATGTTAATAGTTGATCGTATATACTCAATAATTAAACAGCGCCTTAAAGGCGATTTTATAAAGATTAACAGCTCAAAATATGTTGGTAAAACAGTTCTATTAAATACTTCAAAACAAAGTACTTTGCTCATTAATTATTATTTAGCTCCAAAATATGGTAGACGTAACTAATCAGCAAGCAGACATCGACAATGTGCTTGCGACGGCTGATACCCAAACTCAATTCTTTAATAAAGATAAGATTAATGTCCATTCATTGACTACCAACTTGCCCATTAAAACAGAATTTAATACGGTAGGATGAATCTTCAAAATTAATTATGAAATTTATTTACCATAATTTGTTTTTAATGATTTTCTTAATCAAATAGACTTTCACATCTCTAGAATGTCAACTGTGAACGATTTGTTTATTTAAACATTTGTCCATTGAAAACCAATATTTTATTAAATGTTATTTTGTTTCATAAATATTATGCTCATTTTTGTGTTTATATTAAATTTATTAATATAAAATAGTCAATACTTTGTTGCTTTTAATTTATCATGGAAGTTATTAACTTATGTTTTATATAATGAGGAATTCCTAGCTGTACTGGATAGTTAGCCTAGTCGGTTAGGCGTAGAACAATTTTTCGAAAGCACCTATGTTCTAATCTAAAAGTGTGAGTAGGGTTTAAAGTAAACTAAGGCGGTACACAGCCTTCTAATGAGCCTGGTTTTGTCATTGCACGGCATTAGCGGACGAAGCAATACTAATATGTCAGCTTACAATATGGCATGTGGTAAGTCAAGGTACATGGAGTTGGAAGTAATGAAGGAATGATACTGCTGCAAAAAGAACTTTGTAATTCTCTCAAGAGTATCATATATTATAATTACGTGTACGTCAACGGCAAAAAGCAACAATTATTATTTTAGACGTTTCAGCCTAACGGGCCTTTGTTAAAATCTACAAATAGAGAAGTGAAGCAATAAATATGATTAAAGTTTTAGGTTGATTACGGTGGATCCCATTTGTAAATATGTTTATTGTTAAGACCATCAGGATTGTCACACCTCAACTGACCTATCCCCTTATGTTAGCATCGGCATAACTCCGACTTATCTGCGATGCTTATTTCTACTATCGTGTATTGAAAACGTCGCTATTCAAAAATATTCTAAAACGTGTATTGAGAATACAATAATACACTAATGCATCGCTTGCAGTGAGTCTATTAATAGACAACTATATTTCACCAAGATACTGTACCATACAATAGGAGCACGTGGCCGAATAGATAACGCCTACTGATGCACATGTCATTGCACACGATCATTTATAATAAATAAATAAAGGATTTGTTAAATAATAAATACATCTGTCGGAAAACCACGAAAATAAAAACTAGAGTTTAAAAAACGATAGTCTTTGTATTGTTATCTACCAACTTCTTCTGTTTTCTTCCAAACTCTTTACGGCCTCAGGTCCAGTGAGATCTGAGCCAGCCACGCTGCATAAGCGCGCCACCTCCGACTGAACCATTCGGGGAATTTCATCCCCCCTAAGAGTCTAGTCGAGGCGGACTATGGTCCGTAATCTCTAGATAAGGAGCTTGATTTTTCTTAGGTAAAGCTATACGTCGGCTAATATTGATGCCGGCTACATCAGATGGTGAGACTAAAAGCATTGTGACGGCCACTTCTCTTCTTTGATTGTCTGTCAAAAGCTGACAAACTCGAGAGCAGAATAAAGCAACGAATTTGGAGTGCCCATAAGTGGACCACATCAGTAAAGGATATCCGTAACAGATAAGTCACTGCACCTGAAGTCACCCCAAGGCGGAATTGGCTGGAGAGAAAGCGTGGCTCCATAGTTATGTAGGGCAAGTGACTCCTCCAAAACTCTATCAAGGCTTATGATCCCAATCCAACTTGATGCCCTCTCCCGCCAGCAGACAATTTTCTCCTTCTTGAATATCTTCCAGGGTAAAGCCTGAGAGGGAGTAAGCCGAAAATACTCGACCTGTCCCTACTCAGCTGAAGCCTATATCTATAACTCTAGTATTCATTCGAGAGAACCTGCCTGATGGAAGCAAAGAGATTGAGAAGGTGTAGCATCTTCGCTAGGACCTTGTTTTTTGTTGGAGTTGGATTATAAGTGCGACCTCTATATGTAGTCGACAGGATCCCCGTAGCTTACGAAGAGAGGTAGGAACTAAATTCGGTCAAACTCTCATTTTTTTATTCTGGGGAAGAGTTAGATAGCTGACTAAAAGAAAATGACTCTGATAGGATTAAAGTGGAACCTTTTTCTAAGCAACGAGTCTTCCTCTAGCCGGGTTGCATGAAGATTTGGATAGGCATTCAACCACTAATTGAGGAGGATAAAATGCTATCGGAAATGGTAGGCCGCTTTTTTCCTTAACGAAACGAACGTTGGTAACGTTATAGAGATTCTCCTGGGCGTGGATGTCTGCTGCTTCAAGAACTGGTAATAAGCTTCGTAGTAACGAATCTTATTAAAGAGGATTCTATTTTTAAAAGATAAAGATAAAGATTTTCTTAAATTTTCTTATATAACTTAGTGTTATATAACAACTAAAAATAAAGATGAGGGAGTTTTGAATCGAAATAGGCCGCAGATCTTTGGGGCATGTAATCGACTTCTTTTTAGGTAAAAATACTCGACGGCTAATATTAATGTTAGCAATGTCAGACGGGGAGGCTAATAGCATTGTTATGGCGACTTCCTTTCTCTGACTATCTGTCAAAAGCTGACAGACACGAGTGGAGAGTGGCGCGTGGGTTCTGGAGGTGCCCGGGAGTGGCCCCCAAGAGTTAAGGATATCTGTAACAGATAAGTCCCTACTCCTGAAGTCACAGCAATGCGGGATTGGTTGGGGTGATTGAGTGGCTCCATAATTGTGTGGGGATAGTGACTCAATTTTTAAAATGTTCAGTGAATTCTGTTATATTGAAAATTCTGTTCAAAAGCATTGAAAATGTTTTTGCGTTCCAATGGATACGCAAATTTAATGTTAATAAAATTTTGTAGTTTTGGCGCAGGGGAAGTTCCCATTGTTCAATCTGAGAATCGGAAAATAAAGCATCACTTACCCTTTTTGTTGAATAATTAGGTATTGCCTCTGCATTAGAAGTCGTTTATGTCGATTGAAAGCATGGACTCTCAGCATTCATTTCGGTTTTCTTTGATAGCTCCGACAGAATGGTAATTGTAATTACGCTGTAACTGCAAAAAATGATTTATAACGTTTCCTGTCTTTGCGCTAATTACACCACTATCAGTTGTACATATATTTTGGCAGCATTTTATTTTATTATAAATAAATAAGGGTTTTGTTAAAAATATGTTTTTAGTGATGCTACAAGCATACCATAATTTAATGAGCATGCGTACCATCATTTAGTGATGGAATGAAAAGCATTCTTGCAGTAGATAATGGAGGTTTTGGTAAGAATTTAACTTCCAATTCTATTGTTCCTGACAACAAGATAAGTGTTTTGTCGTCTAATTGTACCGAGGGGGTGGGAGTACTCGCACCATCCCTAAATTAAAAAATCCTCTAGTCCGAACTCTTTTGCAGCCTCTAGAGAGGCATAAACTGTTCAGTATTTTTTTGAGCAAATTCGTCTCTAACTACAATAATCGCATACTATTCAACGCAGTTAAATTTTTTGAGACGGAGATCAAAATCTCCTTTACCTCTGGAGACTTGGCAACAGAATACTTGAATTTCTTCAAAGACAATCTCTCCCATCTAGAAAAAATTCAATTTAAGCCGATTCAAGCTTTCCTAAGAATCAATAACTTTCCTCATTTAGAGGAAAGCGACATGGATGCCCTGAAGACGACGTTTTGGATCTCCTCAATTAGACCTGTCACTATCAAGGGTGGTATGGCACTTCCCATAACGTTTTGACTATGTCAGCTCATCATTGTGACGTTCTGACCAACTCGGCCTTTAATCCTTTCCTAGGGTATAATCTTCGATTCGTAGTCATGATTTGGATGATTTAATTACACCTACTGTAATGTTTGTCACTAGTGGGGGTATTGGTGGTCGAGCTGTGCTAGCACGAAGACTTGTGGAGTCTGTTATCTTGTTTCATGCGATAATTTGATTAAGGAAGTGAAATGCGAGGCTCCCCCTTTGGTCCATTTGAAAGGAGCGCATCCTGCTTGGTCTCGGAAGTGGCCGTTTCTAAAAATTACAAAAGAGACTTTGTTTGTCCAAAATCAATTCAAGTTAAGCAGTCTTCTGTAACCAACTCTGCTCCTGACAGGATGCCTGACAAAGACATTCTCATGATCATTGACTCTAACAAACGTTTTATATTAAATCAGATGTAAAACTTGGTAGTAGATCCTTTATCATCACTGTTTTCTTCTCCAGTGTATAATCCGACCCAGTTGACCTAGCACAATGCAGAGTACTCGTAATTCGGCCCCTAGACTTCTACCTGGTAGAGATGCAGATGTCATAGTCCTTTAGGAAACGCGGTCTATCCGTCCCCCAGGACATTACTCGATTCATCTCAAAGCACATTTGTTCCCACTATACTCCGTACATAAGTCCCCCTACTCCTCTTCATCTCAAGGTCTTGTAACCTAAGTTAAATGCTTCTTAGAATCTTCCCTTCTAAACTATTCTTTTCCAGCCCTGTCTTGTTTAGTTATATCACTATGTAAGAACGGTAAACGCCTCAGTCTAGCTAATGTCTACATCCGTCCAGGTGAGATTCACAAGAACCGCTACTTCCTGGATAGGATTATTGATAGCGGCTATGACATGGTACTTAAGACATTATACGACAGAACTGGTTGTTGGATTAATGCAGCACTCCGCAGAGCCATGAACGGTTATCTTATTCACAAACCACCGTCCCCCACCTTCCATTTCAATCAACGAATAAACTCCTCGACTTATTACTGCTCCAGGAGAGGTGGTTGTTGAAACCCCACTGTACCGAGCAGTCTTAGCAACATCTGTCCACCTTGTATGACTTGATTCGTTGGCGGATAGAAGAGGATATGCTGCTTCGGAGGAAGTTCTACTTTGATCCTATCAGTGGCTTTCTTTCAGACAGCTATCCAACGCTTCCCCGAATTAGCAATAAGTGTCTAACAGAATTTAACTCCTACCTCTTTTCGCAAGCTACCGCGATGCTTTCGACTACCTACGAAGGTTGTCTTTACAGTCCAACTCCGACAAAACTCAAAACCTTAGCTTATATGCTGTGTTTCCCCAATCTCTCTGTTTCTTCCAGAAGATGAATGAATATTGAAGCACTAGATATAGGTTCCAACTTGGTAAGAATAGAGCAAGCATTGCTTCCCTTAATCTAGCCCAGTCTTCCTTCTGGGAAATATTCAAGAAGGAGAAGTTTGGCTGTTGGGAGAATAGAGTATTGGGCTGGATTCGAAAATTAGGTCTTGATAAGGTTTTGGAGGAGTCACTATCCCTACATATTATGAAGCCACTCAATCACCTCAACCAATCTCGCCTTGGGGAGACTTCAGGTGTGGTAACCTATTCTTTCGCTAATATTCTTAACTACTGTGGCCTCGTCCGGGCACCTCCAGATCCGTCGCTCTACCCGCTTTTCGTGTCTGTCAGCTTTTGACCACAGAACAAAGAAGATAAGTGGTCGTCACAATGTTTTTAGCCACCCCTTCCGATGTGGCCGGCATCAACATTAGTAGACGTGTTTTTATTCCAAAGAAAAATCCGGTCTCTTATCCTAAAGACCTGCGGCACATTTCGATTCAGAATTTTCTCGTGTAAAAATTCTGAATCGAAAAGATATTCTATTTTACGAGAAAGATTTAAGATTCTATTTTACGAGAAAGCGCTTGCGCGTAAAATCCGCGATCATCTAAGTAGGCGAAACTTAATCTCATCAGGTTTCCATGGGTTCGTCAAAGGTCGCTTTGTCCATTCGGCTGTAGGTGAAGGCATCATTTTTGTCAGGAGAATAGTCATCAACTTGCTGTGGCTGCTTTCCTTGATTTTTCTGCTGCATTTGACCGCATCTCCATCCCCTTAGTTATATGCTCTCTCATGTCCCTTGGGTTGCCTGCAAGAATTGTTAACAGGGTGGAGATACTGCTGTACACCAAGCGATTCTATTATGAATACGACCCTGATGCACGTAGTTCTACCCTATTACGGGTGTGCCTCAACGATCCCCACTTTCTCCTATCTTATTCCTTGCTGCTTCCATTGAACTCTTTTAAATATTCAAACGGGAACAACTTCTAGTGGTATATGCTGATGATACCACAGCCCTGTTCTCTGGACGCAGGTGCAACGATGTAGTCTCGAACATCAGCCGATTCTTTTCAAGATTAAAAGACCAGTTAACCAGGTCCAATCTTATTCTTAACTCCGCCAAATCGCAGATGGTTGTCTTTCATGGCGCCCCTGCAACAAAGCAAACACTTAAGAGATTAGCACTCTCTGCCCTCTCTTCCATTTTGACTAATCAACCTCTCCCTTCACTCACGAGTCGAATAAAATACCTGGGGTTCATCGTTACGGTGAACTAGTCGGCTGACCTGGATGGACTTAAACGTATCCTGAAGATAGCTAGGTGTGCCCTGAAACGGACCAGCATATGTCATTAAAAGGGAAAACCCAAGTTTGCCTCTGGGGGACTTGGGCTATCTCGGGATTAGTCTTCTTTTCTAGAGGACGTCCCCCGAAGCAAAGGCTGTTTCTTAAGCTCTCGTCTCTCGTTTACCCAGCATAGTTCGCCTCGATTGGACTCTTCGGGGTGAAAGACCCTGGGTGGTTCAGTCGGGGGGGGCGGCGTGTTGGATCGGCTGGAAGGCTCAGATCCTACTGGACATGAGGCTATGAAGACGAAGACCAAAATAAATTGATTAGAAGAAAAAATTTTGACGTTGTTTTCTTCCTTTTTAATTGACTGACATTTATTACCTTGTCTCTATTTATTAAAAAAATCTTGATTTATTTATTTATTTAGTGATAATACATTTTTTTGTCGGTACGGCTGTACCGACATTTCACCATCATTAAATGACCAAATAGCAAATAACTCTCATGGATATTAAAACGTCGTGTTGACAAATCAGAGATTGAAATCCTTGATGGACCACCGCTTATACGTTTTATTCTAAAACGTTGGGTCTATAGAGACCATCATGATGGTTTCAATCTTACTTCAAAGGTGCTTGCAGAAGATCAAGCAGAGACACTTTGCCTCTGATCTTCGTTCAACATCTCCGGTAGATGTTTTAGTAATATGATCTTATCTGCTGCCTCAAAAAAGTAGCGAATAATGCTCTTGGTGATGTTCATAATATCAAAGCGAAGGCTCGTGCTCTCTACGATTTTAAGTGCAATGTATTTTACAAATACATTGACAAACCCTCAACCACAATTTCATACCTAATCTAACGTCTACTGAGCGGTAGGCCCTAATAAAAATAATTTAAGACGATAGTGTCGTAATAAATAAAGGAGATAAAGGATGATAATTCGTTGTTTGGGATAAGATTGAATGTGTTGAAGAATAAATGGACAACTCGACTGAGGCGCATATAAGTCGATCACAAGGGATGTAATCATAAAATTACCAAATAGAGTCGACGGCTCTGTTAAAAATCCAAGCACTAGGATTAATCGATGTCTCTAATGGTAATTCACTAAGATCGGAAATTCCGCAAGAACTGGAAGATTTTATATGTTGCATAAGGTTCACTAATCTGATAGACCTTGCAAAGATAGACATATCGTCAGTAATATTGGTACTTCAACAGGAAAGCTATCCTGCTTCCTTAACACAGTGCTGAAGTCCGTTGTACAGTCTACGACCAGTTACATTGAGAACACGACTGATTTCCTATCAAACCTAAATGAGCTGCACGATAAGCAGAAAAATGTAGAATCACAAGTCCTCTTAACATTAGATGTTGAGTCACTTATACGTCAATATTCCATCGCGACGGGATAGGGAATATTATTAAAGCGTTACAAAAATACGGCTCAGATAAAAAGATTCGCCGCGTGGTTAGTGGTGGGTTCGCTGCATGACTATTATGTTAAACGGAGTTTGACAGAATATTTAATTGTGCTTGAATTAATTAATCAATAGGGTAAATACGTTTTATTTTCAAATTTGCCATGAATTTGTGTATGGTCACAACTGAAAAAGTTTGTTTAAAAGCCTAATGTTTTATGAATAAATTTTAACCTTTCTTGTCTTGTTCTGGTTATAAATATTTGCATTTTTATCTAAATATTCGAGTCATAGTGAGATGTACCCTCAGAAAACGGAGATTCAAAGACCTTAGCTAAGCCCGGATATGCGGATTGAAACTAAGGTTAGGATTCCGAATGGAATTCGTAACATATTTAATGTAGTTGCCGATTGAAACTGGCGTCGATCAAAGAACTGCAGACTCCATGTCACATCTAGACTATCACTTTAGCACCTTAATGACGGAGTCAACACTCACAAGTAGAATGAAGTACCCACTAGTCGCTTATGTTGCCTTGTGATAGCAAAATAAGGCTTTTCTGACATGTTGCTTAAATGTCTGAGGCTTACACACTCGAAATAGAACATTTGATATGCATACAATCATTAGCTACTCAGCGGGTCTAAGCCAGTTTCAATCGGCAACAACATTGAATATGTTACGAATTCCATTACGAATCCTGGTCGTTGTTTCATTTCCCACATTCTGGCTTAACTTCTATATTCCGAATTTAGTTTTAGATCCAGCAAAGAACAGTCAGCAACAACCTCTTCTGCGTATAAAATAAAATAAATTTATTATCAATTATTTATCGTTTATTTATTTTTCGCTTTTAATAGCTTTATCAATTGTAATAAGTTAATTGTAAGTTCAGGTCGTTATTAATTCATATATTATAATTGGTCAAATTTTATATTCACTACCAGAAAGATTTTAGTAATAGTTAGGTTTAATTTTATGCATCTACAACGTTTATAAGTTAAGGATATATTTAATGAAAGTGAACGAAGCAGTCAGACCATCTGCTTAAATTGATCGTGCTTTAAAATAATTTTAGCAAGCAAGCATCGATCAATTGCCAAGGGAGTCTTTTTTGGTAGGCGCTGTTCACTCAAGTGTTGTACGAGAATAATTTGTTTAAAAAAATAATAATAACATTTTTCAATGAAAACATTATTTTAGCTCAAATTAAGATTTATAAAATTAATTATGAATCTAATAAAAAATATTAACAAATTTGTTTTAAAAATTTTAATAATTTTAATACCATTGATTGGCGATTTTACCGGTTTATCGAACAAAATATTTATGTGAGCATTTCCGCCAATGCGATGGATAATTAATTCACTTTAAAAAATAGTAACAACTAAATTATGGTGTTACTAAAATATGTAGATGTTACTTATTGTTGTTCCTTAAATTCACGATTATATTAGATTATATTTAAATTTACGATTATATATACAAGATT
>WNNJ02003207.1:0-19056 GCA_012934845.2 Pomphorhynchus laevis
ATATTATATTATTACTTAATTAATAAGTAATTTTTTATGGTCGTAATTAAGGTTACTCTTTTATTTAATAATTTAAAATCATTTCAATTTTTAATAAAAGCTTTTTGTTAGATGGAATTCCAGATTCATTACGCAGCGAGATATGGTATCGATTATCATGCCAGCCGAATTGCTGTAACGATCTATTGGATACCTATCGGAAGCTCATTTCCATGGTATGAACTGATATTTACTTGGATGGTTTTGTAGCAACCTTTCAGGAATCTTCTTCTGATTTGGCTATTGAAAGAGATCTTGCTAGAACTTTCCCTGCACACGAATACTTTCGGAAGTCAAATGGTGCTGGTCAGAAATGTCTTTTCCGTATTTGTAAAGTTTGTTAGGTTGTTTCTAGAAGTAAATATTTGACTTCCTGTTCTAGGCTTACGCACTTTATGATAAGAAAGTATCCTATTGTCAGGGAATTTCCTTTGTGGCTGCCACCTTATTGATACATGTGAGATATTATGTTTATAAGAACTTTTTTAAATGTAATATTTACTCGCCCGGTAATAAAAAAGCGTAAAATCTTTTTTAGAGATTGCCATTTTTAATATTTAACTCAGTCTTATCCTATGCCAAAGTTTGTTATGCCACACGAAATCAAAATATGCATAAAATAATTCTTTGTTCGTAAATTTTCCGATGCTCGTCGATTTTAAGAATTTCAAGGTAGCATTGTTGCTCGCCATAATAATAGAAATGAAAGTTGAAAGTTTTTTTTAATGTGGCAAATGCACACAGACTGTGTGCTTACAAGCCCACAACAGCGAAACAGATAAAATAAAAAAAACGTTAATCATTTAGTAGCAACGATTTTAGATGCTTTTTGAAAAATCGGAGTGAGGATGATGATCGCAGATGATTAGGTAAGGAATTCCAAAGGAGAGGAGCAGCGATATGTAGGGATCGACGGCCGAAGTTGGTTGAGTGAATAGGTACGTGTAGCAGAAGAGAATCACAGGAACGTAGGTGAGTAGAAAGATAGCGAGATTCACTTAGAGTTAGCAGATAAAGATAAGAAGGAGAATTACAATGGAGAAGGCGATAAGTCAGGCAAAGCAGACGAAAACGAACGCGATGTTCAATACTTAGCCATCCAAGTTTTGATAAATAGGAAGATATATGATCGAATTTACGAAGTCGAAAAAGGATGCGCACCGCAGTGTTAATGAGGCGTTGAAGAGGTTTAAGGGATGACTTTGAAGAGAATGAGTTGCAAATGAATTTCAAACTCATTTGTTACAAATAATAGCAACTCATTTATCCTCATTTATCCTCATTTATCGCCTTATATATTTTTATATTAAAGAATCAAAATATATTGGAATATTTAACTCAGTCTTATCTTATTATTTATTTGTATTTTATAAAAATAAATAATTTATTTAAATTATTTATTTATTTCCTTTATAAATAAAGGAAACCGCTAAAACTACTGAAAAATATTTTAACAAACGTCAAAGTTGTTTAGACGTACATGCTGTATTCACATCGACGTTATTACTTCCCACTTTATAGAAAAGGATCAGCGCTTTGCTTATTTTGAACTGAAATAATTGCAATATGTGGTAAACTGCTCTCTTTATTTGGAGCAATTACTGATAATACAGCTTTAATGACAACAGATATGTAATCTGCAGAATAACAATTTACCACAATAACAATACGCACTACGATTGTCGTAACACAAAATATTTAAGAACCTGAACAATTTTTTTTAATCACGGAAATGAGTTTGCAAAATTTTAATCAAAAAAGTTTTTTTGACAAATTAAAAAATACGACAAATTATTTTCTATTATTTAATTTAATAATAATTAATTAAATCAATTAATTTTTATTGATGTAATTTTTAATCTATCGATTTTATTGCTATCTATTTTCTATTTTAATTTCTATAAAAAATAAATTGATTGATCTATGTAACCAGTTATTTTATAATTTTTTAGAAACTCTCATTTTGTTCTTATGTTAAAGAAACTTTGAGTGTTCTCTCTTTTTTAATGAACTTTTTATTCGAGCCGAGTCTACACAAGAAATCATCATCTCTAAAGTAATAATCATTCGTCCATAGAGAAAACTCAAGACATATTCGAGGCTAGTTTGGTATTTTTTAACGCTCCCATATTTTCCATATTTTGGAGATTTTTGCAGGGTTTTTAAAAAATCTCTTTAATTTATGTTTTTATATTAATTGGAAGTAAAATTTCAATTGTAACAAAATTGAATTCATATTTTCAGTAAAGTTGTTAATTTAAATTGTATTGCCAGTCTTGTTACGGCTTTTAAGTGTTAAAAAAATTTGCAAAATTACTTTTTGCAAGTGTTTTTGATATTCATTGTTTCATGGGTATGAAACGATGATTCTTTTAAATTTGATATCAGGTTTTGCTTTAAGTTTTTGCTTATTAAACTTCATCCTCTCAACCTTTGTCCGTCTCTACCGAGAGACAAGGAATTTAAGCTATTCATAGTCTTAAATTTATTAAGTATATAAAATTAATATAAAAGATTAATTATTAATTTGTTAAATTCGCTTATCTAAATAAAAATTATATAATAAATTAAATGAGTATTTTATTTTATGAATTTATTTTACCTTAATTTTACTTAATTTGACATTTTAGTTGCCGGAAGAGCAAGCGTTTCAAGTGCTCGTGTATATAATGACTAATTACAATGCAAGAGACTTGTTCCTTTCGGATTTCTTTCGTTTACATTGTTCTTGTTATCAATTACTTTGTCTAATGAAGGTTGCATTTATACTAAATATATTTGCTAACTGTTTATTGTTAGGAAGATTTGCCAGCTTTGCATAAGCATTTTGAAAACATCAAACTTGAGGTACACATGTATGCCCTGCAATGGTTTTTGACGCTTTTCACATCAAAATTTCAAATTCCATTCGTATTTCGTGTAATGGATTTACTTCTAGCACATGTAGGTTTTTGCGATCACTTTATTAATAATATAGTTGATATTATTAAGAATTATTAATAGTCACGAAAAAATGAATTAGCTCTTTAAGCCTATCAAAGATTTATTTTATGTTAAATAATTGAGATATCACGTTTATTTAAGCTATTATTCAAATACAACTAAATAACGTTTTCTATAACAATTTTACAGTTTATAAATTAAAGTTAATTACGTTGATGTGGTAAATTAGCAGTTTTACAAAATCTTTAAAGTTTTCCATTTCATTGCAAATTTATAAATAAATTAATAATTCATATTTATAATTTATAAATATAACTATATATAAATTCCTTTTTTATAATCAACGTATATTATAACTTTGCTGTTGCATACAATCAAGAAATAATCTTGAAAATAAATTACTTTCTGATGGGCATAAATATCTTGATGATTTTTATAAATTATAAATTATAATTTATTACTTTTTTTTTATTTTTATAAATCATTAATGAATCTTGACAATAACATCCTAATTGACATACTTTTTATTAATCTTTTTTATTAATTCACTAATAAAAAAATATATAATTTATAATTAACATATATTATATATGTTATATATATTATATCTTATATAATATACAAGATATATGTTATAATATATATTATAATATATAATATTTATACATTATATAATATATTATTTAACATATATTTCATATCTTTATATTATTTAGATTTATTTTTTACACAGTTATGAAGAAATTCATATTCTATAAAGCTTAATAATAAGTCAGTCACACATGCTATGGTATGCATGTGAGCATACTATATAATATTATTATCCATAAAAATTTTCCATCAAATTTTTTTGAAACAAAACGTTTTGTTTCAGAAAAATTCTATTATGTTTTTTCCACAACTTCCGAATATACTTTCTTTATCATTAATATTGGTTTTATTAAGAATTAGGCTACCCTAATAAATTTGTTCGCTTATTAAATAAAAATTGTTAGAGTTAAATACACATATGTCATAAAAATATCAAAGCATATATTTAATATCTTTATATAATTTAAATTTATTTATAAACAGTTATGAACAAATTCATATTCTATAAAGCTTAAAAACAAGTCAGCTATAATTGGGCTACTATTACCACCCATTGGAACACTTTTTATTTGTCTAAATATAGATGTCCCTACATTTAAATAATTTTGATTTATTAAAATATTTAAGGATTCTAATAATTCAATTTTATCCATATACTTATATTTATCGTATTGTTTTAATTTTTGTTAGATATACATTATACTTATTATAGCATATATATGTTATATATGTATGTTATATTTGTAATCATATATTTAATACAAATTCATATTCTAAAAGCTCTAAGATAAATCAGCTATAATTGGGCTACAATTACTTCCCATTTGAACACCGTACATTTGTCTAAATATCGATGTCCCTACTGTTCATTCTAACTTTATATTTTATTCTTACTTAATTCTAATATTTATAAAACAAAGGAGTATAACATGGATTTTATTTCTTATTGTTTCTGATAGCGGTTATGGTATTCCAAAATTGTTAAATTGTTCTCAATAGATTTACACGTTTTTAATAATTTCAAAAGAAAACTTATTTCTAATTATCTCGTCAATGTACGTTTATTTTTACCGTCGAATTTGTTTTAGGGGTTCGACATGTTGCTTCTGATCGCACTGAGTATTTTGAAGGTAAATATTAATTCACTGCTGAAATTAATTTATTTTAATTTATAATATTAATTATAATTAATTAATAATTAATTAATAATAATTATTAATAATTAATTAATTTATATTAATTTCTATTTTTAGTATTGCGCCGATTCATTAATTGCTCTCGACTTTGAAGAATGCTTACGATACTTTCGAGTTGTTGTCCCTAAACTATTTAACAACGAAGACGATGTCAAGCAATTGATGTATCTCGTAAGATCAGTGAAAATAAACAAAAAGCAATTAAAGTTATTCGAGAAAGATTACATTGACTGTAAACTTTCTTCTGATTCAAATTCTATTTGTCAAGAACGATTACTGGTAATTGAATTGTTTAATTAAAATTAGAATTATTAGAATTAATTAAAATAATAATATTCATTATTTAAATTAATGAATTTAAAATAATTAAAATTATTCTGACATCTAATATAATATGTATTATTTTGACAAAATTCTTTTGACAACTTTATCTTTGTTAAACATAAAATTTCTTTTAGCGAATTAATTGGTTATTGTAATAATGGTAATCACAGATAATGTAATAAGTTAATTGCAATTATTAAATTAATAATATTAAATTATTATCTAATAATTTATTTATTAAATTCATTAACTAAATAAGATAGTACAATAAATTAATAAATATTTGGTATTCTGGCGAAATCCAATCGATAAAAAGCTCAAGACAATATTTTCTTTAAATTTTCGAAGGCGCAGTCATCCTCATCAGAAACTAAAAATTTTTCAAATTGAGACAGTTTATGACGAAAATATTTTCTGGAAGAATTTAATTGAAAAATAAGATTTCATTAAAAATTTGACTTACAATTCCAGTGAGTCTTTGACGCCGTTGCTAGTTTCTTTTTGTACGCTGAGAACGGAATTTTCAGAATCCAATATAGAAAAAGTTCTAAACGACGTTGATCCTGTCATTAAATGGACCGTAAGCTAGGTCGATGGGAACGGTATTATTCCTTTTTTGAATGCTCTGGTCAAGTTAGGCGAGTCAAAAATAACGCTTACAATTTATCGGAAACCTTACATTTCATGGAACATCACGCCTTGGAAAACTTACTCGATGCAAAATTACAAAATTTTGCACATCTTACTCGATGTGTAAAGGTAGGGAGTGGTTGATTGTTCAAGATGGAAGAGAAAGCTGAGATGAGGGTCTCTCATGAAGACTAATCCCGAGATTGCCCAGACACCCCATAGGTACACCTGAGCTTTCTCACTTAATAGCAGATGCTGAGCAACTTGATTTCAGTACACTTTTGAATTTAATCAAGTCTGGCCTGGTCGACCATTTAACCGTAATAGTACACCTCAGGTATTTTACTTTGAGATTGAAGGTCTCTTTACTCTGAGATTGAGAAAGCTGAGATGAAGGTCTCTCATGAAGACTAATCTCGAGATTGCCCAGACACCCCATAGGTACACCGGAGCTTTCTCACTTAATAGCAGATGCTGAGCAACTTGATTTCAGTACACTTTTAAATTTAATCAAGTCTGGCCTGGTCGACCATTTAATCGTAATAGTACACCTCAGGTATTTTACTCTGAGATTGAAGGTCTCTTTACTCTGAGATTGAGAAAGCTGAGATTGAAGGTCTCTACTGAAGACTAATCCCGAGATTGCCCAGACACCCCATAGGTACGCCTGAGCTTTCTCACTTAATAGCAGATGATTTGCACATCTTACTCGATGTGTAAAGGTAGGGAGTGGTTGATTGTTCAAGATGGAAGAGAAAGCTGAGATGAAGGTCTCTCATGAAGACTAATCACGAGATTGCCCAGACACCCCATAGGTACACCTGAGCTTTCTCACTTAATAGCAGATGATTTGCACATCTTACTCGATGTGTAAAGGTAGGGAGTGGTTGATTGTTCAAGATGGAAGAGAAAGCTGAGATGAAAGTTTCTCATGAAGACTAATCCCGAGATTGCCCAGACACCCCATAGGTACACCTGAGCTTTCTCACTTAATAGCAGATGCTGGGCAACTTGATTTCAGTACACTTTGAATTTAATAAAGTCTGGTCTGGTCGACCATTTAACCGTAATAGTACACCTCAGGTATTTTACTCTGAGATTGAAGGTCTCTTTACTCTAAGATTGAGAAAGCTGAGATTGAAGGTCTCTTATGAAGACTAATCCCGAGATTGCCCAGACACCCCATAGGTACGCCTGAGCTTTCTCACTTAATAGCAGATGATTTGCACATCTTACTCGATGTGTAAAGGTAGCAAGTGGTTGATTGTTCAAGATGGAAGAGAAAGCTGAGATGAAGGTCTCTCATGAAGACTAATCCCGAGATTGCCCAGACACCCCATAGGTACACCTGAGCTTTCTCACTTTAAAGCAGATGATTTGCACATCTTACTCGATGTGTAAAGGTAGGGAGTGGTTGATTGTTCAAGATGCAAGAGAAAGCTGAGATGAAGGTCTCTCATGAAGACTAATCCCGAGATTGCCCAGACACCCCATAGGTACACCTGAGCTTTCTCACTTAATAGCAGATGCTGAGCAACTTGATTTCAGTACACTTTTGAATTTAATCAAGTCTGGCCTGGTCGACCATTTAACCGTAATAGTACACCTCAGGTATTTTACTCTGAGATTGAAGGTCTCTTTACTCTGAGATTGAGAAAGCTGAGATTGAAGGTCTCTAATGAAGACTAATCCCGAGATTGCCCAGACACCCCATAGGTACGCCTGAGCTTTCTCACTTAATAGCAGATGATTTGCACATCTTACTCGATGTGTAAAGGTAGGGAGTGGTTGATTGTTCAAGATGGAAGAGAAAGCTGAGATGAAGGTCTCTCATGAAGACTAATCCCGAGATTGCCCAGACACCCCATAGGTACACCTGAGCTTTCTCACTTAATAGCAGATGATTTGCACATCTTACTCGATGTGTAAAGGTAGGGAGTGGTTGATTGTTCAAGATGGAAGAGAAAGCTGAGATGAAGGTCTCTCATGAAGACTAATCCCGAGATTGCCCAGACACCCCATAGGTACACCTGAGCTTTCTCACTTAATAGCAGATGATTTGCACATCTTACTCGATGTGTAAAGGTAGGGAGTGGTTGATTGTTCAAGATGGAAGAGAAAGCTGAGATGAAGGTTTCTAATGAAGACTAATCCCGAGATTGCCCAGACACCCCATAGGTACACCTGAGCTTTCTTACTTAATAGCAGATGCTGGGCAACTTGATTTCAGTACACTTTTGAATTTAATCAAGTCTGGTCTGGTCGACCATTTAACCGTAATAGTACACCTCAGGTATTTTACTCTGAGATTGAAGGTCTCTTTACTCTGAGATTGAGAAAGCTGAGATTGAAGGTCTCTAATGAAGACTAATCCCGAGATTGCCCAGACACCCCATAGGTACATCGTAGCTTTCTCACTTAATAGCAGATGCTGGGCAACTTGCTTTCAGTACACTTTTGAATTTAATCAAGTCTGGTCTTGTCGACTTTTTAACTGTAATAGAAACAAAAACACCCCAGGTAATTTACTCGATGTGTAAAGGTAGGGAGTGGTTGATTGTTCAAGATGGAAGAGAAAGCTGAGATTGAAGGTCTCTAATTTTTCTTAGTTGCGGGTGAAGACCATTAAATACAAACACCTGCGATTTAGAAGAGTTGTGAATAAGATTGGACGTGGTTAAGTGGTCTTATAATCTTAAAATAAGCGGCTGATGTCCAACACTATATATATGCACCTGCGTCCAGAGAACAGGGATGTGGTATCATCAGCGTATATCACTAGATATTGAAAATAGGTGAAAGTGGGAAACCTTGAGGCATACCTGTAATACAATAGAACTGTCGAACATCAGGGTCGTCTTCATAAAAGAACCGCTTGGTGTACATCAGTATCTGCACCCTGTCAAAAATTCTCGCAGGCAACCCGAGGAACCTAAGAGTAAAAATAACAAACGGAATGGAAATGCGATCAAATGCAGCGGAAAAATCAAGGAAAATAGCCATGACGAACCGATGACTGTTGTACTGACAGAACTAGTCACCTCACCAACTGCCGAATAGACCGAGCGACTTTCGACAAACCCATGATAACTTAGTGGGATTAATTTACGCTTACTTAGATGGTCACGGATTCTCCTCATAAGCGCTTTTTCGTAGATGGAGATGAGGGAGTTTTGTATCAAGATAGGGCGCAGATCTTTGGGACATTAGACCACATTTTTCTTGGATAAAAATATTCTCCGATTAATTTTGATGCCAGCAACTTCGGTGGGGAAGGCTAAATGAAGCGTAATGGCGACCTACTGTTTCTTGCTGCCTGTCAAAAGCTGACATACCCGGTGCATGGGATCTAGAGGTGCATGAAGTGAACTTCAGGCATTCAGGATATCGGCAACAGATAAATCCCCGCATGTCTTCAGAAAGAAGACAGATGGCTTAAGACACGCAATGCTTGCCTTACCTTTACTCAACTGGAACCACTATCCAGAGATCCAGCATTCTTTCGAGAATGCCTGTCTGAAGGAAACAGAGAGATTCGAAAGGCTTAGCATTTAAATAGGACCTTGAGTTTTGTTACAGTGTGATTGAATAAACGACCTTTATAGGTAGTCAAAAGTATCGCGGTAGCTTGCGACGTGAGGTAGGAATTAAATCGAGTCAGACTTGCATTTCCTATGAATAGGAAGAGTTGAATCGCATTATGGAATAAGGCTAATCTGATTGGATCAAAATAAAACCTCCTCTTCAGCAGCGTGCTTTCCTCTAACTGCCAGCGAAGTAAGTCATGCGAGATTGACAGTTGTTGGCGTGACTACTCAATACAGGTAATCTTTAGCAGCCATCTCTCGTGTAGCAGTAGTATGTCGAGGAGTGAATTAGTTTCTGTACAATGAAAGGTAGAAGATAGTGGCTTATGTATATGATAAACATTAATAGATGTGCGAAGTGCTGTATTAATCCAACGACCAATTCTGTCGTTGAAGTCACCAAGTAACATGTCATAGCTGTTATCAAATATTTCCGGTCCAGAATGACACGGTTCCTGTGAATCTCTCCCTGCCAAATATAGATATTAGCTGTACTAATGCGTTTACTGTTCTTCCGGAGTGTTATCGCTTAACAAGATAAGGCTGGACAAGAATATTTTGAGAGGAGAAATTGTCTTAAATGGCATTTAACTAAGGTTAAAATAGAAAAATATGAGTTGTGTGCTCCTCACTCCTCTTCTTCCCTGAGAAGAATAGGAGTGAGGTGGGTTTTGTACAGAGTAAAGTGCGAGGTTATATGCTTTGAACTAAACCGAGTATTGTTCTGGGGAGATTGCATAGATCTAGTTTTCTGAAGGACTATAATATCAGCATCTCGACCAGATAAAAGACTAAGGGAAGAAGTACCTCCTGAATTCCATTAAATGATGTTCAGTGAAAACGGTTCGGAATTGCTTCACATGCAAGGATGCCACTATAAGGAACAGCGCATTCCTAGTTATGCCCAGAGGGGAGAAGGTTACCCTTCCGGCCTCCGGCTCTAGCAGGGGAATTGCTGGCTATTCTTTGGCTGAAGTGGGAATTATCATAATTTCCCACGATCATCCAAGCTGCTTCTTTCTTTTTAGTTTCTTAGGAGGTGTGCTGTTCAATGAGGAGCTTTTGTTTGAAGAGATTGTCGGTACTGAATCAATCGTTATAGGTTAAATAAGGCGTCGGTTAAGTGCTTAATCATATCATGGATCGATTTCATTTGCACCAAAATTTTTCGATAAATTTTAGATCATTCTCCGATGATGAAGGTGTGTTGCTTGTAACAGCGCTCCTACCTCGTTAATCGTTGGACGATTTGCCTGCGTTAAAATAGAATCTTTTCATGTAGTCTTTAAAAAATGTGCAGCTTCTAGACCGCGCAGGGTAGGAAAGTGAGCAGTTTAATCACCCCTATGTCTGCAAAGCAGCAGGAAGCTGCTTTACAGACATCCTGATGATCAGTCGATGCGCAAACCCTGCATATTTTGTCGTTCTTGAATAGCGACTCCCAGTTTCCCTAGGAATGTCACTGATTGCAGTGGGGGAACGCCATATTATCTTCAACGATCAGCGATAATCTAAGGTTGCACCCCATAAAGGAGTTGCAACTTGAATTATATAGGATTCTCGCTTTGTCTGAATCTGTTTGCGGATGCAATTGGTAGCGGGTGTCGTTTCTCCCCTTAATCAATCGAATGTCGTGAAGTTTGAACTCTTTCTGCAACTCCTTCAAATCGTTGTTTTCTAAGACTGTGAGAAAATTAAAGATTTTTACTGTTGCCTGCATTGGTTTATAGGATATGAATGCCAGGCCTTTAAACGAATTTTCTATATAATAAGAATTCCTTAGCCATGTAGGGCGATGGTAAGGAGATTCGGTATGTGTTCCTAACTGTTTTTGCGAAAATAATTAATATTATATTGGGTAGGTATTTCTTAATAAATAATCTAAGGAAACGATTGAGGTGTTTCTTAGAGTGTTTAGGAACTATTCAAGAGGTTATTATTAGGTTCATAACCTTCGTGATAGGAGGGAGTTCCTCCGAAAAAGTTGAATTTCCAGAAAAAAATCCATTTACCTTGTTTGTTCCAGAGAAAACAACTTGTTTTTCCATGTTCGATGAGTTGCTTGATCCTCTAATGATCGCACTACTAATATACCCGCGTTGCAACAATAGAAGGCAACAAAGTCAAAAAATATTTTAAATGACCAATGCGTAACCCGCTAATTAAGCAACCTTAGTCACATGACCACTCAATATCGATATTTTTTCAGTTTTAAAAACATTTTGTTTAGAGAGGTCAATTGCATTTTTGAAATGCAATAACGTGATTAAATTTAATCCGGAGGTAATAAATTGAAAGTATTTTGCGATTATCGTTAATAAATAAAGTTTTAAAGGATTTAAATTTGTTAAAATAAAGTTTAAAAAAATAAAAATCTTATTTCAGGGAAAATACCTTACGATACTTGTGACAATATAAAATGTTTTAATAAAAATGTATTTTAGCAAATCAACCATGAACTTCACAATTCTATACTGAGACTCGATGCTGAAAATGACTTGCTTGTAAATGATTTCTTCATTTTAAAAATGCGTCTTGAACAACAAATCAAGGAGGTAAAAGAGCCTTTAAATACTTAAAAAATTGTAAAAAGTTTTGAAAAATGTTTACGTTTTCGTGAAAATCTAGATCAGAGGTTGCCAACTAATGTTGCATGCGCCACATGTGGCGTATTGGAAGATGCACGATGGCGCATTATCTTTTTAATATATACAGGATGTTTCCTGTATATAAGTGTTAGTTTGAACACTTTTTTTATTTTTATAACTAAACATTTTTGAAAAAATTTTACGTTTTCGTGAAAATCAAATTAGTCAAAAGTGTTAGTTTGAACACTTTTTTTATTTTTATAACTAAACATTTTTGAAAAAATTTTACGTTTTCGTGAAAATCTAGATGATAATGCAATGATCGATTAATGATCGATTCAGTTGAATTTCAGTTGATCGATTTAATAATCGATTCAGTTGATCGATTCAGTTGATCAATTTAGTAAACTTGAATTTGTTGCTTATATAAGGGAAACAATATGTATAGTTGTGACAATTTATTTAAAGTAAAATAAAATCGTAAATGAATAGCACAATATTCGTAAATTAATATTTAATTTATTTTTCTATTGAGTTTTCGGTATTCAGTCGAAAATTCAATTGATATTTTGATAGTAAGATGATTGGATCATTTGTAATTAATTCAGATTTTATTCATGACAAACCGCATAGCAAAACCTAATATTCTCATTTTGTTCTAAAATATTAATTTAACATACCTTAATGTAAATTATCAATACAATTGAAAAACCAAGAGTCTAAATTGTTTCCATCTTTGATTTATTAGTTATAGATTAAGTAACGAATAAAATTCTTATATATTTATTACAAAGTCCACTTTTTCAATAGCTTACTGCTATAATAATCTAATTGATATCTTATGAAAACAGTTAGATATCGTACGACTAATAAATTTTACATATGATGGTGCTGCATTGTTTTGATCTTAAGCATCATCATCAAATTATAGTGGAATAATTAAAGTGTAATTAGTGATGACTATATTGCATGATGTGCCAAATGTTATGATATGATGGTAAAAGTTGGCTATTAAAAAATGACTTTAAAATAAATAATTAAATAATCCGATATGTTGTAGTCTATTATTCCATTAATCTTTAGCGCAATAAGCACATCGAGGAGCTTTCATCGATGCTTCAACTTGCAAATGATTCGTTTAAGCATGAACAGCTTATTAACGCTGATATGGCATCCAAGGCATCTGAAGTAAGCTTTCCATATTTTAAACATTTTATTTTTTTAACAGCCGTTTTATAGTTTTGATTCAATGATCAAATATGTCTTATAAAACTATGTCATGTTAACGTATTTGTCCTAGTGGAATGATGGGAATAATATTAGGTAGTTAAATTTAATAGCAGATTGATGTTTTACGTATGATATCAATATTGATGTTTATTTCGTATAATATCAAAATATAATATTTGCTATACAACGAATTATGGAGTTCACAGACTAGTATGTATTTTACATTACAATATCGGTATGAAATCTGGAGTGTAGTTTGCGAACAATTTGTTTTGTCTTTTAACGTATAGCCGCCGATCGATTGTTTGATTAGTGAATCGAATATTAGGTAGCTAATTGATGTTTTACATAATGATCGATTATAATACTCTAATTTAGGTATTATAAAGTTTATATAACTCCTAATAAATAATTTGTTACTGCTTATAAAGTAACAAAAACCTATATATTTAATACTTCAACCTTTCCATTACTTACAGGAAATTATCTTCCGCCCTTTTTGAACCTATTTATCTAGCAACCTATTTATCTATACTAATGGATACTTGCAAATGTTTAAGCGATTAGTTATAATTGCCTAAGCGACTTTACGCTAAAGTTTATAATAGATATAGCATACGTATACATACATTTTTTTGTAAAACATGTAAGCCAGACGCGAAAGAATGACGAATGCCGTTTCGTCATCACAATGACTTATCAGTGCCAGATCCCTCCCACTACTGGATGCAGAAGAGGACTGGCAAAGAGTCCTCCTCTGCATCCATTTTTTGTACATCTTTTTGTAAATTAGCAAACATTCAACTTTAATTTTGTTTTGAAAATGCACACTTACAAAAAACTAGCACAACTATATTCATTCTAAATATCTTTGTACTAGCGTTTTGACAATTAGCGATAATAAAACTAATAAACTAATTAACTAATAGATCTTGATAATATATTGAAAAATATACAACGACAATTTATTGACAAGAAAAAATAAAAGTAACACAAGAATTTTCTTGCCAACCACTGGTCCAGGTGTCGAGTTGTGAATGCAGTGTATGAACCAAACTACTCCAAGCATTGCGATCCTGGTCGATAGACTAGAATTCTCTTTTAGATAGCGCAAGGCATTCTTTAGCCAGGTTATAGATTTGATCTCTCCACCGGTATCGAGGTCTACCTCGAGGTCTCTTTCCAGAGAAACCGGCATGGGAAACCCTCCTAAGAGTACGATCCATAGACATCCTCAGAACGTGTCCTAGCCACCTCAGCTGACACTCTTCGATGTGGAGAAGCAGCGACTTTTCTCCGAGTCCATTCTGGATGTTCGAATTCCTAACCTTGTATCTAAGGCTTACCCTGCCATACAAAGAACAAAAGTAGAGACAAAGGACAACCCGGACTAAGCCCAACGCATACTGAAAATGAGTCAGACTTTCTCCATATAGCACGACCACAACTCATACTTTGCTCATAGAAAAACTTCAGCTACCCGAAGATAGTGTGGTACTCCATACTCTCTTGGCACCTCCCACAACCTCTCTCGCGGAACACGGTTGAACGATTTCTCCAAATCTACAAGGCACATGTAGAACGGTTGAGCTTAGTCCCAAGACCACTCGAGGATAGTTTAAAAATTAAAGAGCTGATCCGTAGTTCCACGACCTGGACGAAAGCCGCATTGTTCCTTTTGCAACTGTCACTCCACTTTAGGCTGTATCCTTAACTCAAGAATCCTATCAAATAGCTTACCAGTCTGGCTTAGAAGAGTGATGCCCCGATTATTGGAACACACTCTTTGGTCGCCTTTCTCATCGGTACGACCACCCCCAGTTCGTCACTCACTAGGTATCTTGCCCGACTTTCATGGCTACAACGTCGATAGCCTTTAAAACTTTAGGGCGAATATCATCTACCCTAGAAGTTTTCTCCTTACAAATTTTTAAACTACAGCAATTATCTCTTCCAAAGAAATGAGCTCTTCCGTTACTTCTACAAGAGAAGACATAGCCACCGGATTAAGAAGAATACTAAAATGATATTTCTAACAACCAAGAATTTTTTTAATATCATTCAGCATAGACTCTCTCTTGTCATAGAACATTTGCGAAGTTTTTGCTTTACAACACGAAGGTTCTTGATCGTCCTTTAGAACATTTTCGAAGCTGACCTATAATCAAGATTATAGTGCTCTACAAAGCTCCTTCTTTTCGGTAACTGCTCTAGCAGAAGCTCTCGTTGCCCTTCAATACTTGCCTACATCTTCCACTTATTTATCAGACAAAGTTGCCTTATAAGTAAGCTTCTTCTGTTGGACAAAATCTCTAACTAACGGCGTATATCAAGCAGTTCGAAGATTCCCTCCGTGACAAGCACCTAGGGCCTTTGATCCACAACTTTTCACATTTGCTTTGGCAAGCGAGGATCTGAACATATCCCATTCCTGATTGATACTCTTCACCTCTTCTGGTAACCGAGGGAATTCATCCCGGTTGGCAACCGAGGGAGGTCATCCATGTACCCATTAGGATTGAATGACGTGGTACAAGGAATTGGTAGAAGTAGTATAATATATAATAAACAACTATGGTATAATAATCCGGTTGAACGCAAACCAATAAGTCATGGTGATAAAAGGAATAAGAAAAATAGAGTTAAAAATATTAAAAAAGATATGTATATAAATGAACAATTAGAAATATTAAAACAACTTTTAAGAGATAATAAGCTAAAAGATCTTTATGTAAATATAAGAAGTTTTTCTAAAGATATCATATGTTCAATAAATCAAAAATGGATTAACGACTATGATAGGCAAAGTTGTATAATAGACAGTTATTGTAATACAAAATACTATAATCGTACAATAAATGCTGATAATAACAATAGAAAATTTACATTAACCATAAACTTCATTAATAAATGTATAGATAACATAAATATAGCCGAACTTTTAAATAATTCTAAAAGTTAAGAAATAATAGGGTCAGATTTAAGTAAATATATTCCTAAAATAAGGTATAAACTCCAACCACCTTTAGGACGAAAAATTTGTAATTATAATAAAGAATTAAAATCAATATGTAACGATAATATTAGAAACATAATGGAAACAGAATGCAATTGTAAAAGTCTTAGTTTTGATAAAATAAATGAACATATATGTACCCATAATCTTGAATTATAGATTAAATGATAACAACGACAAAAATAAAATTTACAATTCGTTATATAATAACATAAATGATTACTTTAGTAAGCTGCTTAATAGTGAAAGCTCGAATATATCTAAAATAAACATTTTGGAAGATTATATATTTGATAAAATTTAAAATAAAATGAAAATATCAAACAATTACAAATGGAAAGATAAAATTAAGAACTTACTAAATTAAAGGATAACTGTATAATAACAACCATTGATAAAGCTAGTAACAACTTTGTCTTCATATGCAAAAGGCTTTTTTGTGATATACTAATGAAAGAGGTTAATTCTAATGATTTAAATGTAAATCTAACATATGAACGTAGTGAGTTGAGTTTTGAAACAATAAATGCAAGTCACTGTTCTATAATGGATAAAAAGGGTATAAAGATTGAATCAGATAATAAAACTATACTAATATTATATTGGAATCCAAAATTACATAAAAATCCAATAAAACCTAGGTTCATATGTAGTGCGTTTAAAAGTACATTAAAACCTTTTTCTGTCTATATGAATAAAATACTTAAAGTAATTAAAGCACACTTTAAAAAATATTGCAAGGTAATCGAAATTAATACTGGTATAAAACACTGTTTCAGTATTAATTCTACAAAAGAATTTTAGAACAGACAAAAGGAATAAATTTTCAAAATATAAATACATACGATTTTAGTACGCTTTATACAAATCTAGATTTAGTAGATATTAAAGAAGCGTTAGTAAAATTAATTAACCTTATATTCGGAAAAAGATATACATATATATGTTATAATAATTATAACGCCTATCTAACAAAAATTAAACCATCAAGTAAATATAAATATATGGATAAAATTCAATTAATAGAATCCTTAAATATTTTGATAAATCAAAATTATTTAAAAGTAGGGACATCTATATTTAGACAAGTAAAAGGTGTTCCAACATGTGGTAATAATAGCCCAATTATAGCTGACTTGTTTTTAATCTTTATAGAATGTGAATTTGTTCATAACTTGTAAAAACTAAATCTAAACAATATAAATATATGAAATATATGTTTCGATACATTGATGATATATGTGTATTTAATTCTAATAATTTTTATTCAATTAGTGAACAAATTTATCCAGAAAGCCTTATTCTTAACAAAACCAATATAATGATAAAGAAGGTGTATATCTAGATATGAACATTAAATTAACATTAACTAAAACTACTATTAATTTATATCGTAAAGATGACATATTTAATTTACAAGAAACATATTTTTGCATGAGCATTCATGCATACCATATAATATAAAATATAATACATTAAATAATGAAATTTTAAGAATTGCAACAATATGTAATGATATTGGCTTTCTTCAAAATCATTTAAATAATTTAATAGATACATATTTTAAACTAGGTTACTATAAAAATAACATCAAGCAGAAAATAGTAAAATATATAAATCAACACAATAATATAAAGAATAAATTTAAACTCTTAAGTGGCAAATTTTTATGGATGGATAATAAATAATATACTTTGTATTAGAATAAGATACTAGATAGTTTTATCAGAGGAAATACATCATTAGCATGTATTTGGCGCTGCTGCTATGTTGGTAGAGGAGTTAGGGGCCGAAACCTGATAGCATAGCAGTTCCTTCTGATGACCTCTTATTCTTATTTTGATTCAACGTCTGTGATTTATTAGTCAATTCATAAAAATGACGTTTATTTTAAATTTCATTTTTTTAACTTGATTTAAATTATAGAAAATCTAAAAACAATTATTAATTTTATTATTTAATTATTAAATTTTGATTTAGCATTATTGTGTTTTGTTTAGTTTATAATTATATTAAATACGTAGACTCAGTTAGCTGATTCAACTACTGGTTACTAGAGAAATCATATTTTATTAAATATCTCGTGTAAATTTCATTAATTGAATTAGCTTTGTTTGATGTAGAGCTCTATATTAATTTTGTTTTAGATTGAAAAGCAATTTAGTGTTCTTATCGATCTCAGCATGCAACAGAATAAAGTTATTGACCTTTATAAAGAGGTTTGTAAAGTTTGTTCATTTTATATAGATTGCTACCTGTATTGATTTTTATAAACCTCTTTATAATCACGGTATTGCACGAACGGTTTTTTTAAATCCCACCGTTTAAAAAACACGTGTGTAAGCCAACTATAAACACTGATGACATTATTACATAATTATTGCAAAGACTGAAATGTTGAAAACTATTTTTCTAACCTTTGTTTCTGCGTTTCGCGTTTTGATCATGTTAATTTTGACTGACGATCATTTGCTGACAATTAGATTTAATGAAATACAATTCATTGAACGTTTTGCATATTTAATTGAAATCATTTTTTAAATTCTGATGGTTTTTTATTCTGTACGTTGCTTCAATCCTATATTTTAAGCTAACAGCAGCACACTACATTCCAGTATTAGTAGGGTCCTACTATTGCTGGTATTAGTAGAAGTCGTACTTGCTGATCAAACACTCACACTTCATTGATTTCTACTTGTCTGATAATTATTCTATTCGTCTGCTAAATTAAACTATTCATTTAATATTTTGCTTATAAAACTGAATTCATTTCTGAATTCAAATTAAATCAGCGTTGGCAGAGAAAGGTGCAACCTTCAATTTGAAGACCTATTTTTTGCAATTACCTTTTATTCTTATAATAGAATTATTATTATAATTTTATTATAATATATTATTATATTATATAATAA
>WNNJ02003208.1:0-10569 GCA_012934845.2 Pomphorhynchus laevis
ACTCTCGACCTCTTTTCTCGCCTTCGTTATGATTACGGATTTTCTTCCTCCTCCGTAGCATGGTTTGCCTCATATCTATTTGACCGTTCTTTACGCGTCTGTTCTAACTCATCAGCATCCACTCCCATACATATTTTTTGCGAGGCCCACAAGGTTCAGACCTAGGTACCCTGCTTTTCTCTATTCTGCTTGGCGATCTCTCTCCGCTCATCAAACCTTTTTCCTTAAAAGTAATGTAATACGCCGATGGCATCCTCATCTATGCTCATGCACACGCACATCACATACACGATATCTGCAATTCTGCCTCCAACTGTCTTTCTTCTATCTACGAACGTCTCTGCAATCTCCATCTCGTTCTAAACCCTGACAAGTCTAAAATAATGTGGATCCTCCCCCCGTAAACCAAACATATCTCCTTACACTGTATCTTTGCCTTATGGATCATCCTTATAGTACACAATCTCACTTTCTTAGGCTTCCATTTCGATCATCACCTTTCTCTTAAACCCTTCATCTGCGACAAGGTCCGCTCGTCTAACTTAATTCTCCGTGGCATCTGCCGTATCCGCTCCCTTATCGACTTCAGTTCTTGTATGTATCTTCTTTCGTCGCTACTCTTCCCTAAAATCGATTACTGCATGAGCCTTTTCGCCAATTCTCCAAAATTCATCATCCTACCCCTACAACGAATAATCAACACCGCCGTTCGAGTGCTCTTTCGTCTCCGTCGCTTCGACCACACATCCACATATTTTGCCCAACTCTCCTGGCCCACCATCCACATCCGCATCAAACTCAGCCTTCTTCTTCTTTACCTTTCGTCTCATCGCTGTCGGCTCCCCATCGTTCATCAACCTTCCTTTCTTAGACGATACTCGCCCCACCTCGCTATCGCTTCGTTCCTGTCATACCCTCTTACTCCACGTTCCTAATTACTCCAACAACTACGGTCTTCGATCCTTCCTCGTCGCCGCCTCACTCGCCTGGAATCAACTCCCTCTCGACGTCCGCCGCGCCCCCTCCTTTATCATATTCAAACACCTTCTCCGTTCACACCTTCTCGACACCTGATTCACAGTCTTGTTTTGTTGTGGTCATGTAAGCGTGCGCTAGCACGCATTTGCCACGTTAAAATAAATCGTTTTTTTATGATTGAAAGGATTGTGGAGGTTGGTGGGGGTGATTTTGATTGAGCGATGTAGGTTATTGTGGAACGAGACGGAAGTTAAGATATTGGGATGTGGAGAAGTGAAGACTATTGATTAGAAGTGCATGTGGTGGGAAGGATCGGTGGTTTAACATAAGATATCTGAAACAACTGGGGTAGTTTGAGTGGACACGGAGGTTGATATGTTCTAATGGGAGAGGTCGCGTATGAGTTTGTTGGCACAAAAGCCGCATAGGAAGTCTTCTTTAGACTTACTGTTGTCGCATGTGACTGTAGTCCAGACGCTGCAGTCGTGTGTCGAGCGATGTACTTGTAGTTGAGCACAGTTGGTGTCGGTTGTAGCTGTCTTCTTACGTCCTCTCATCAACGTTCTTGTGTGTTAAAACCGTTAAATTTGCTGGATTGATCTAGAACTGAATTGATCTGGAACTTGATTGATCTGGAACTAGATTGATCTGGAACTGGATTGATCTGGAACTGGATTGATCTTGAACTTGATTGATTGTATGTTATTTATTGTAAGTATAATTATTAAGAAAGTTTAAACTAGTGAATTCATAAAATAAGAAACCTCGCGGAAAATAACAAAACATTTCGCGAAAAAGGCTCTTTCCCTCGCTGAAATGATATAAATTAGTGTCTCGATAGTTATTATTATTATTAATACAGGTCATAGCCATAAGGCTGTTTTGACCGCTCACATAAAAAACAAATAAATACAAGAAAAAAATCAAAAAAATCGTTCAGTATATATATCAGAACCATGGGTACTGCAGCAACCACCACTCGTTCTCATTTCGAATCCAGTTCTTTATATTGGATTTAAATTCATTGATTGTATGCACCGCAACGACATCAACTGGAAGACGATTCCAAATATTCACCGCTCGATGAGACAGTCGGAAATGACGAGGGTATTTTCCGTGCTCATGTACTACTAGTACTTTCGAGTGCCCTCTACGTCCATCCCGTTCATTGAGTTCAACTCTATTTGCTGGAAAATTTTCATCTTTATTAACTAGTCGATACATAGCTAGAAGGTCGAAAAGAAGGAACCTTTCACGCACTGTCGGCATATTCAAACTTTTTATTCGTGCTTCATAGGGAAGATATCGTACCTGAGGACATAATTTCGTAAACCGTCGAAGTATGCGCTCTAATTGATCAAGTTCTGTACGCGTACACGGAAAGACTACTAGCGACACATATTCTAATATCGGTCTTATAAGAGCATTATATAAACGCACAACACAAACGGGAGATAAATCTTTAAAGCAATTTTTGACAATATAGGTCATTCTTCTTGCTGCGTTACAAATTCTATCAGTGTTAGTACGTGTTTTCAGATTGTTTTGAACAATTATACCAAGATCCAGAATGGACTGCGTGGAAACAACAAACTCATCGCCAATAAAATATTCTTGATTCACATTGCTATGACCTAATCTCATATGTGCACACTTTTTAATATTGATTGTAATTCCAGTGTTTAAAGACCATCGATAAACATTTTTAGGATATTTTGAAAGTCATTTCGATCCTTGTTGGTTTTAATCAATTTCCATACCTTTACATCGTCGGCAAAAGCTAAAACACTACAATCCTCAATTAAATCTAGTAGCTGATTTATAAATATGTTAAACAACAAGGGTCCTAAGACTGATCCCTGTGGTACTCCTGAGGTGATAGGACGATAAGACGATAGGCATTGACCTACACGAACAGCAAAGGATCTATCTTTAAGAAAATCTTGAATCCAGCTTATAATGGAGCGATTGACTTTATAAGACTCAAGGGTGGAAATTAGCATTTTGTGGGGCACCCTATCAAAAGCCCGACTAAAGTCAAGAAATATTACGTTGATACAGTACCCGTTAGCAACATGTCCAACCCAATCTTCACGAGCATGTAATAAGTTTGTAAGACATGAACGCCGAGGGCGAAATCCATGCTGTGCATTATTGAGAATTCTTAGCGAACTCAAATGATCATATATGCGTCTGTTTAGTATGCGCTCAATCACTTTGCATACAACACTAGTTAGACTTATTGCCCTATAGTTATTCGGATCATCTTTTTCACCATTTTTATAAATTGGTACTACAATCGCTTTTTTCGAGGCAGCAGGTAACTTCGAAATGCGTTAGCTCAGCTCAAATATGGAGGCTAATGGCTCAGCCAGAACAGGAGCAAGTAACTTAAGAAGTTGGGGGTGAATATCATCGGGGCCTGCCGCTGATGATCTAGATAACCTAGCCAATTCAACAAAAACCTCATGTGCTGTTATCGTTAAAACTGGAGAACCAATTTCTACCTGTTGTGATGCTGCATCTCTACATATGCTAGAGAAAGCATCTGGTGTCAGCTCAAAAGCGGATGCAAACAATTCTGCCATGCTGTCTGGCGATGTCACTCGAGTGTTACCGTCTCTTAAAGATGAAATTGCTGGTAGCAGAGCTCTGGATCCTTTCACATAAGCCCAAAATTTTTATGGTTCTGTATCAATTTGTAAAGCTAATTGATCTTCAAAACTTTGCCTTTTTGTAATCTTAAGGCGATTGACGAAATTTCGGAACATTGTATACCGCTTTTTAAAATTATTCTGATTACGGCTTAGTTCAAATAGACGATTCCTATGTTTGATAGCATATCGCAATTCAGTGTCAAACCAAGGAGGGTATTTAGCTTTACTTTTTGGTAATCTACGGAGTGGTGCAAACTTATCTGCAAGAGCTACTAAACCTGATTCAATAACATGCCACCTTACCTCAATGTCTTCACTAGCACAGTTGAATGATGTTCTTAGTGCCGCCTCTCGTAATGAGTCTTCATCAATTTGTTGCCAAGATCTTTTCGACACTATCAAATTTTCCAGTTTTGGGATCATACACCTAGAAAAATAATTGAATAAGATCATGCAATGATCGCTCAATCCAATAGGACTCTGATAGCTCATATTACCCACACTTGTAATTAATTTGGAAAATACCAAATCTAGACAAGATTCCTGGTTTTGCGCGAATCTGGTGGGCGACTGCACATGTTGCTCTAACATGAGATCATTTGTAAGAAAATTCCACAAATCCGCATCTGACTTGGAAGAACTACTATCCAAAACATAATTCCCGATGTGACCAGCTGAGGGTATATTAAAATCGCCAACTAGTAGATATTCTTCAAGCTCAGAACATTGACTAATTAGTGTAGAGAATTCATGACTCAATACGGATGATTGCGGCGACCTGTAGCACACGGCAATACCTAAGGGACCTCCGAAGTGTGAAACAATGACTGAGAGAAACTCACATGTGCCCAGTTCATTTTTAAAATTACGAGTGGAAGTAATGTTTAAGGGTGTCGATATATATAGCGCAACACCTCCACCCTTCCGAGACTCTCTATCAGCTCTCACCAAATTATATCCCATAATAGCAATTAAACCATCGGGGATATCACGATGCAGCCATGTTTCAGTGAGAGCCATGATCGCTGGTTTATTTAAGATGACCCATGCCTTAATTCATCAAATTTTGGTAAAATACTCCTTAAATTAGTATAGGCGACACTAATACCAGAAGCAGATGGTAATTGAGTAGTAATGTTGGATGTGATATCAATGCGCGCTAGATTTCCTAATTGTAAAATGGAATCCCTCGAAGAACTCTCCAAACTCACCAACGCACGAATGGTCGCCGACGAACTACTCGAAAATTTCTTATCATTAGATCAGTCTCTTCATTCGATCTTCTAAATGCTAGATTAGCACAAGCATTATTAAGCAACAATCTTTCCTCAACCGAGAGATCTTTAAAAAATTTTGTCGTCTTACCTTTCAAGCGATAACCTCTAGCTAAAACTGCTCTTGTATTATCTGCAGAATCAAATACTACTTTAAGTAATCGTGGTTTGTGTAGTGCTTTTTTACCAAGACGAAATAAGCTTTTGACATTGAGACTACGCGCAATATTCTCTTCACCCTGAACGAATATATCCGAAAAGACCTTACGAATAGAAACTACGTCATCATCCACACGGGTCTGAACGTTGTAGTCTGAACGTTGTAGTCTGAACGTTGTAGTCTGAACGTGTGGTCTGAACGTCCACACGGGTCTGAATAGTTCGGGGCACTATTTATTATACTAAAAAATTAAATTATTAAATGATGTGAAATATCAAAATAAGTTTAAATTTTTTTCTACTTATTGCATCAAACAATATTAAGAGTCGCTAGTTTTTATATTTGGTCTTTACAACGTTGTATTTTTTTATTATTTTTATCATTTTTAGATTATTTCCTTCCCTATTTAATTAATTTTATTATATTTCATTTTTGACAAGCTTAATTTGTTTAAGGAACAAATTTTGCATATTTTTCGGCTGGCAATGTCGCATTCTGACAACAAAAATCGTGTGGTTTAAAAATTATAAATAATTGAAAATATTAGAAATAAAATACTGTGCGAATAATTAAAAATAACTGTATGAATATAACTTTACATGCTCACTTAAAAATTTCTATATTAATAGTTAATTTTATTTAATATTTAATTATTTAACTATTAAATAAATCTAAATAATTTAATTTATTTCATTTAAAAGATTTCTAAAAAATTCTATCTTGTTGTAGATAAGTTCTAAATTGACGATGACGAATGTACGCGAGAGTCAAAAAGGTAGTTAATTTTCGTAATTTTATTTGTATCAAAAATATAATACTTCATTAATTGAAATATTTTTGTACAAAATGTAATAATTTATCTAGTTAAAGTGGTAAATGCGTGCCAGCTGCACGCTTACAAGTCCACTAACAAACAAAAAATGAAAAGTCATGAAGATAAATTAGTGTATTTGTTTAAATGTGATCGAATTTGACTTTTAAAGCATGGCAGGTGAAAGTCGGTTGTCGAAATGGAAGCCGAGGAAAACGCGACTATTAACGATAGAAAAAATTGTTGAATTTAATGATACGACTGGAGGTTCTAAGAGCTGGCGTCGAGGAAATATCCACAAAATTTTGGATTTATAAGGATTCAGAGAAATGTAAAGGGAATAAAGATAATTGGAAATTGAGGCAAGACAATTGAAAGCATAAACACTAAGATCATGAATACGATAAGCAGGTGGATGAGCATATATGTGAATGTTATCAGCATATTGCATATCTTGGAAGCTAAATGTGTGAGAAATCGAAGACAGGTTACCGAGATGAAGAGAGAAAAGCAAAGGACCGAATACGTAGCCTTGTGGAACTTTGGACGGGATGGTATAAGGATGGGTAAGAGAATAGTTAGAACATGCGTAAAATATACGGTTTGATGGATATGACGAAAACCAAACTACGGTGGGTAAAGAGAAACCGTAATGCTGGCGAGGCAGGTGGAGAAGAAATCGAGTGATCGACGAAATCGAAAGCAGATGATAGATCAAGAGAAACTATGACACTACATAATTTATGATCGCGAGATGATAATAAATAAATTTTGGCAAATCGTGATATGATGAAATAATCAGAATTATTAAAGCTGATTAACGAAAATAAATTGTGGTATAATTTAGACAAGACTATAATCTTTATTCAACTATCTAAAATAATAATAGTCAGAGTTTATTTAATACGACATTCTCCCACACTTTCAAATGGAACTGATGTCGTAATCGCGTAGATACTCTGGAGTTTTAACACGTCGACCGTATCGACTGGCAGCAGTTTTCTGAGGTCTAGTTGCACTGGCGTCCTGACTCGGATTACTTGGTATACCGGTTCCGTTATTGTTTGAGTCGACTTCCTGATAAGTACTTGCGGTCTCGTCCAGAGTACTCAACGGAGCTTCCGGGAGTGTTGCGAATCTGTCATCGCACACATTCGAGCCATCATTGATCGATTGACATTCATGATAATCCTTCCCGTTTCCGTTTGGAAACGGCGCCAGATGTTTTAATGATACGATGCTTCTTGTTCCGTCGCAACGTTCTATTTGCGCTGTTTTTGCATTGCAATCAGTCATTTTTACTACCTCCGTTTTATCGTCGTATTTTCCCGTAGTAGCGTGTCGCTTAAGAACGGCTAGACCCGGATTTAAAAGCCAATCGGGTGTGTTCACAGTGGAACTTGTTCGTCGCTCGAACTTGAAGAAACGCTCGTGAGGCGTGCAGTTTGTGGCCACGCACAACAATGACCGCATCGAGTGAAGTGCAATAGGTAAGTACTGTTGCCACTGCGATATATCGAGACTTCTGGATGATAGAGCAAATTCGATAGTTCGCCAGATTGTTCCATTGGTCCGTTCGATCTGAGAATTTCCAGTAGGGTTGTACGGACTAGAGTGACTCAGAGTGATTCCATGCTTGATAAGAAATGACCTGAAGTTGCGAGCAATAAAAGCCGGTCCCTGATCACAATGGACACACTCCGGGAGACCGAAAAGAAAGAAGAGGCTGTTTAAACATCTGACAACTGTATCGGCCGACATATCATGGCAAGCGAATGCAAACGGGTACCTCGAAAATTCATCGATTATAGTGAGCAAGTACCGCTTACTATTATGACTAGGCAGAGGACCCTTGAAATCCATCGAAATCCTTTCGAATGGCCTGGTAGCTTTAATGAGGTTAGTTGGTTGTAGCCTGTAATACTGGGGTTTAAGCTTGGCACATGTTTGACAATTGGAGATGACTTGACGGACTTCGGTGAGTGAATAAGGTAAATTCCTTGTTTTTACAAAATGATACAACCGCGTGACTCCAGGATGGCAGAATGTATCATGAATCTCTCTTAACCTATCAAGGTCATTAGATGTACACGTTGAACAGGTAATTCTAGACAGCGCATCAGCCGTGATATTCTCGGACCCCGGACGGTACAGCAAATCAAATGAGAACGCAGCCAATTCCATCTTCCAACGAATTAATTTTTCGTTCTTAATTTGACTACGGTGATTCTTTTTGAAAATGAAAGAAATGCTTCTTTGGTCCGTAATGACACGGAAATGTCTACCCAAAAGGTAGTGACGCCACGACTTCAGTGCCTCAACGATAGCTAGCGCTTCCTTTTCGACTGAGGAATACGCACGGGCAGATGCTTGAAGAGTCCTGGAAAAAAAAGCGACAGGACTATCCTCTTGTGATAAAACGGCGCCAATTGCGAAGTTAGATGCATCCGTTTCGACTGTAAGAGGTTTATTAGGATCAATTGTTGTAAGCACGGCATCCATTACATCCTTACACATAGACTGGAACGCTTCCATGGCCTCCATTTGCAAGGGAAAGGATTGACACTCGATTAGTGGTCGGATACGTTCGGAATAATTTTTAATCCATCGGGAATAATGAGCAAGCATTCCCAGCAGTCTCTTCATTTCCTTTTCACAAGTTGGTTCTTTCATGTCACGCAGTGGCTGCGTGCGTTCAGGGTCGGGACGAAGTCTGTTGTGCTCGATCACATAACCAAGTATACTGAGTCGGGTAGTAGATTCTTGACACTTTTCCTTGTTTAAGGTTATATTGTATTTTTGGATAGCCTTTAGCAGCTCGTTCAAATTTTTGTCATGGTGAGAGACCGAACTTCCACACACTACCAAATCGTCGAGGTAGGCGAAGGTACCTTCGAGGTTCTCCTTTCGTATTATCTGGTCAATCACCCGTTGAAACACTGCGGGTGCATTGGTCAGGCCAAATGGAAGACGTCTAAACTGATACAGAGAGCCATCCGCTTCAAATGCAGTGAATTTACGATCGGATGATTGTAGCTCCAATTGGTGATAGGCAGATTTCAAATCAAACTTACTGTAAACAGAGTATTGTGAAATTCGCTCCGCCATTGTATCAATCCGTGGAAGGGGGTACGCGTCCAAAAGGGTGAATTTATTTATTGTTGTCGCATAGTCCACAACCAAACGCCGCCTCCCACTATCGCCGCCAACTACAACGACCTGCGCCCTCCACGGTGCCTGACACCTTTCAATAACACCTTCTTTCAACATTCTAGAAATCTCAGCCTTGATGAAATGCATATGATGTGGTGCATATCGTCTGGACTTGACGGCAATCGGGTGACAGTCTGCTGTCAGAGACGAAAAAGGAGATGGCGTCTGAACTTGTATTGTACATACAGCACCCATCGTCAACGGAGGTCTTTCGCCTTGAAATTTCATAGTAACTGATTGATGGCAAGAAAGAAATGGGTGTCCTAAAATGATGTCACTGCATAAATTGTTGAGACATAACAAGCGAACAGACTTGTATTCCACTCCCTTGACTGATAAATTAACGACACAGCAGTAATATATCGCAGATCCGTGTTCAGTGGATGCCATACACACCTGACGTCTGAAAGGGACTTGTCTTATACTCAAGCGTTTTGCCACTGCATTATCAATGAAATTTTCACCGCTTCCAGTGTCCAATAAAGCCATTACTCGGTGATCGTTGAGTTGTACCTCCATCTTTGCCTGTGCTATATCGTCAAACTTTGTAGCAGATAAAGAGAGTGTAGCTACTGATGGAAATCGGTCAGGAGATTCGCAAGTTGTAGCAGCAGCCCGAGTCCCATTAATACTATCTGACCGGCAAACAATCGAAAAATGCCCGATCTTATTGCACCTGCGACAGTGTGCAAGTCTGGCAGGACACTTGCTTCGAGGATGTCTATCCCGACCACAGAAAAAACAGCTTGACTTTGCATGTGTTACCGAAGCGCACGGTTGAGCTTCCCATTCGACCTTATTTTGTTCCGGTACTGCTGACACGTGTATATCCGCTATCCGATACGCTTCAGCGTTTGATTGTGCCGACTCAAGCGTCCTAGCTTTTTCAACGGCTTCAAGCAAGGTGAGTTTTGGCACCTCAAGCAGGCGTTGTCTGATCTCGCCCGATTTTAGTCCTGAAATAAAGGCGTCGCGGACACACAAACTACGATGTTCGTCTGCTTTGACATCGTGAAATTCACAATTCTTTGCAAGTTTATCCAATATGTGGACAAATTCATCAATAGATTGATCTCGCAATTGTTTACATGTACTCAATTGAAAACGACCAAATACATCATTTTTAGGCTTTAAATATAAGTCATCCAGATGTCGAATTGCCAAATTGTAGTTGTCAATATCCGATATATAATTGAACACATTCGGGCCAACATGGTTGATTAGAATATCTAACTTGTCGTTTTCGTCAAGATCGGGAACTTTCGTTAAATATTTCTCGAATCGACGTTTCCAGTGTCTCCAGCAATTCTCCGATTCCACTGTGTTTGTGACTGTTGTGAACAGCTCTGGCTTGAAAAGCTTATCCATATGCCGCGAATATCAATAGTTGAATAAACTGTGGTATAATTTAGACAAGACTATAATCTTTATTCAACTATCTAAAATAATAATAGTCAGAGTTTATTTAATACGACA
>WNNJ02003209.1:0-19099 GCA_012934845.2 Pomphorhynchus laevis
ATATATATATATATATATATATATATATATATGTATATACAAGCAACACCATTTTGTATAAATGCCGTATTTCGAAAGAAATCCTGGACCGTTGTCTACTCAGAACATCCGTGCACTACTATTATACATACTGTATCCATTAAGAATCCAACGAGTGCAGCGACAATTCAGCAACAACCTCTGCCTAGTGTTTAAAGATGGTCCGCACAGCAATTCGATCTGGTAAAGAACGTAAGCCTCAGACAATTAGGCAAAATTTCGGAAACGCCTTTGTCCACAATGTCACACAGGACCCCGAAATGACCAGTGAGTACTTCATTCTACTAAATGCCGTATTTCGAAAGAAATCCTGGACCGTTGTTTACTCAGCACATCCGTGCACTACTATTATACATACCGTATCAATTACGGATCCAACGATTGCAGCAACACTTCAGCAACAACCTCTGCCTAGTGTTACAGGATGGTCTGCACAGTAATTCGATCTGGTAAAGAGCGTAAGCCTCAGACAATTAAGCAAAGTGTCGGCAACGCCTTTATTCACAATGTCACAAAGGCAACTGAAATGACCAGTTAGTACTTTATTCCTCTAATGAGGAATCATCGAAATGATGAGTACCCGGCAACACTCATCAGTAGAATGAGGTAAACACTGGTCGTTTCGGTTGCCTGTATGAAGTTGTGAATAAAGGCGTTTCCGACACTTTGCTTAATTGTCTGAGGCTTACGCTCTTTACCAGATCGAATTGATGTGCGGACCATCCTTAAACACTAGGCAGAGGTTGTTGCTGAATTGTCGTTGCACTCGTTGGATCCTTAATGGATACGGCATGTATAATAGTAGTGCACAGATGTGCTGAGTAAACAACGGTCCAGGATGTCTTACGAAATACGGCATTTATACTAAATGGTGTTGCTTGATAGACTGGACTTCAATTCACGACTTTCAATCGCCATGTCACTATATATATCTTTGAAAACCGGCGTGTGTCATGATCATTGATATATGATTCTTGCATTATAATTTTGGTTTAATTCGGAAACTGCCAAAGATACGACAATTTTATCATTGACACTATTACAAAGAGCATTTGAATATTGCCTTCTTCAGTTAACTGAAGAAAGCAATAGCCGCTAGATTGTTGCTAAATTGTCGCTGCACTCGTTGGATCGTTGATTGATACGGCATGTATAATGAGCGCGCACGGATGTGCTGAGTAAACAACGGTCTAGGATATATATAGTATTTAAAGCAAAATCCTATATAATATAACCTAATCCTATAAATAAATATATATAATGATGTTGCTTGATATATACTAGACTTTGATTCACGACTTTCAATTACCATGACACTTCAGGCGACCACTTCAACATCGAAATGATGAGTACCCGCCGACAACACTCATCAGTAGAATGAAGTACCCACTGGTCGTTTCGGTTGCCTGTGTGACATTGTGAATTTAAGCGTTTCCGAACCTTTGCTTAATTGACTGAGCCTTACGCTCTTTACCGGATCGAATTGCTGTGCGGACCATCTTTAAACACTAGACAGAGATTGTTGCTGCACTCGCTGGATCCTTAATTAATACTGCATGTATAATGGTAGGGCACGGATATGCTTAGTAAACAACGGTCCAGGATTTCTTAATGATAATGTAATACGAAATACACTTTAATAGTAAAATAAATATGAAAAAGAAGTATTTTAACGATATGCGATATCTACATTAGGATGGCACTTGTTCAAAAAATAAATGATTAATATGATTTAATTGTACCTGGTTATTGATTATAATATGTACGGTTCCGTGTGTTGTATAGGCAGGAAGTGCACTTAGATCCATAGTTTCGTAGACAATTCCTTCAGCAGCAAAGGCAGCGTCACCGTGAAGCAAGATTGCCATTGTATGATTTCCAAGTTTATCATCTGTGAAAAATTGACGAGCTCTGCATTTACCCAGCACAACGGGATTAACAGCTTAAATAACAACAATTATCAAAATAAAGCTCATGACAAACAAAATAATGATGTCAGCAGACTCCGAAAATTATTTTCATAGAAATTTTCGCGAAATTATGCTAGTTTGGATAAAACAGAAAATGGTAAATCTACAACTCGGATTTAGCCTATTGAATGTTAGTATTTAGATTTTATAGATGGGCCCTTTACAAACACTAACTTGTAACGAAAATTGCTATTGAGATCAAACCGTTTAATATCTTATTTATTTTCTTACTGCAATGCTAATTTTATGGATTACATAAGAATTCGTCATTTTACTTCAAATTAAGTTATTGATATTAAGTTATTGTCATTAAGGTGATAAAAATATTTATAATTTGTAGCAAAGAAGATGTAAATACCAAACGAATTGATACAATAAAATCATAACCGGCTTTTTATTGTCGTAATAGTTGTTTAAGAAAGTACTATCAAGCAAAATTTCATATCGCAATTGAAATTTTAAAATACGCACCTTCTAGATGTGAGGGATTTGATGAAAGTATGAGTGTAATGTCTTTTTGAGATGCCCGATTGAGCCTTTTCGTAACTGTTCCCAAGTGATATTTAACATCACCACTCATCTTTTTAATGTACAGGAAAATTCTTAAAACCTAGATAATAAGTTAGAAATTTACCACTTCTTGAGATGGATTAATATCTATGTTAAAGCGTGAAAATATATCCTCCAAGGGTTGCCGAGTCACATTTGCAAGGATATTTATACGACCTCTAAAATGTAATACGAAACACTCAGAATATATAGTCTACTAAACAAAGAGTAAAAAAATATTTAAATGATCAAAATAAAAACAATCAGACAGCATAAAATGAGTCCATGTAATTAAAGGATTTATAGTGAACCGAGTAGAATAGATAACGAGTTAATGAAAAGGCATTTAAATATAATGTTATATTAGTTTATAAAGTACATTTAATACGCTGTGTGCAAAACAGTAATGTATGTTTTGTAAAAAGAAAATTGTAAGTTGCACGAAGTTTGAAAATAAAAACCCAACAAAATAATTTGCCAACTTATAAAATACGAAAGTAAGTAAAACTAGCAAAATGAGTGGTAATGTAACAATTGCATTCACTACGTACCGATGAGGCATTCCAATGACAAACGTATCAACACCTAGAGCAGCTGCCTCGTCGATAACTGATTTTATAGCAGTAATTACGGTTTCGCATCCTTCGAGGCCAAATCTCTTTTCAGAAGACCACTTCTTGTTCATAAATCTCTCGATGCTGAGCGTAAAAATAGGATTGTACACAATAAATTATAATATTCAATATTAAGATATAGATGACATAGAAAAATGTCATTTTAAACATTCAAAAAAATACGTTGATTTTATGACAACCAATATTTTTCAAGCATAAGAAAAATACTAATTTACAATACATATATTAACATTTATTATATATAAAGTAAATTAAACAAGTTAAATATAGGAGTAATTAGTATAATAGTGATGTCACGCTGACTCTTTCATAATTGTCTGCGACAATCATATTAAATTAGGTATATACAAGCAGGATTAAAAAACTACAGTAAAAATAACGATCGTATCTTCCATAAATATATTGTTTCATTGTAAAATCCGAATCAAATTAAATACGTTAAAATATATGTATTAGTCGTTAAATGCCTATTTCTTATTATCAAGACTACATACATTTGTCAGGAAATGAATGAAAAAATTAATTTCAATCGACTAACATTGTAAAAAATCAAAAGGCATATGCAATAAAATTGCTTCAGTGCGTTATTTCACAGGTTTTAAAATAAATTTACAACTTACAAATAAAATCCATTTAAAAAATATGGTACAAACTTTTAGCAATGTTATTACCTTTTAAACCTTCTTCTATAACAACATAGCATACAAAATCAGCAATCTTACTTTAAAAAGTAGGAACTGTATAGATTATATCTCCACTTGAAAAAATACTTAGATAAATCTATACCATTTGACTAAGGATAATCATTACTCATTATATATATACCAAACATTTTTATTTGTTATAATTTGTTGCTATAATTCCACCGCTGCTCGACACTGAAATAAACTGAAACTATCATATTTACTATCTACATTGTAACATTTAAATTAATAAACACAAAATAAGAATGTAAAATAATTACGGGTAGTAGCCAAAAGGTAGAACTTACAGTGTTGCTCTAACCAATCGCTTAAGTGCAGTCCATTTCTTTGCTTTCGAAATTTCAGTGATTCCAGGACTCTCGAATTGTTGTCGAAGCCAAATACAGGGATCGTAATTATTTATGTACATAAATTCAATACCCATTGTTGAACAGTAAACATTCTAAATGCAAATCGAATTTAACAAAATGCATTTTGGATAAAAAAAATTACCTCTAATCTCCTGATTATTTCTCGTAGAGGAAGTTCAAGATTGTCACCACCGATATAGGATGATGCCGGTAACATAAATGGTTCATCTAGATCTTTTTCGGCTAAATGAAACATTAAACCATGATTAAAGAACTCATCATGAGATTATATTTGTATGAACAATTATATCATTATTACTGAATCGATAAAACTTTCCGACAGATTTTATTGTACAGATTTTATTTATAACAAGATATTAAAGATTTTAAAATACATATCGACTACTATTCCATCAAAGTATAAAATGCGTATAACAATAAATTTTAAAATCCAAGTAGGTAGTAATCGTGACAAGGATTGAAAATTTGGATTAATATATTACGTAGATATAGACAATATTAATAGTTGATATTGATATCCAATCAAGCAAGAATGATTATAAGACATTTAAAACAGAACACAAGGCTTGAATATTCACACAATTGAAAATTACGTTCAAACGCTTTTTTATGTACCGTGACAAAGTCAGTGTTTTACAAAGTGTAAAAGAAGAAAAATTTGTCTTATCTAGCAAACTTGGACAATAAAAATACAAAAATAAGAAATAAACCTTAGAATGTTAGTCCTTATAAAATCACATTGCAATATAATATATCTCAACATCGGTTGTTTTATATAAAAGTACGAAATGATTGAGCTATTATGTCAGTTCTGCTTCTAATGACAGAATAGAAGAAAGTCTACATTTCAATTAGATCAGTTTCTTGACATTTGATATTTGTAACGTCATGTAAATCGATTCCTCTATACAGATTGACTTAGCACGTTTGAACGAAATCAATTTTATGGCCTTCATCTAACATTTGACTCAAGATTGCAAAGCTGCTTAAAACACTCTACTTGAAAGAGCATTGATGAGTTTTGTTTCCACACGAATACGGTTTTAATTTATTATTCTTACATAAGCTTTGAAAATGTAAAGTTATAAAATAAGCAAAACTTTAATTACATAGTTCGATAAACATCCTCAAAAGCAAAATTTAATTTCTTAACATGTCTGCAGTGACATGTCCTCAATCCGTTAAAGCTGTTAAAGCTCTAACGAAATTATCTTTCTGGTGAATAAATTTGATCGAATAAAGCTTCTTAAAAAATTTGTGTAAATAGGACGAAGCTAATAATTGAAAAATTGTAAAATCACCGATGCTATTTCGCATCAGCTTTTTTACAAAATGTTCTTATTAATTAGTATCTTATTAATTAGTAATAATTCTACTAACGTCTTCCTAATTTATTTGTAGTATTTTGTGAAGAAGCTAAATCAGCTTACAATTCACATAATGGATTCGCTTAAATTTAAAAATACGGTAATAGAAATGAGCAAAATAAAGCATAAATGGGTAGTAATCTATACGAAGGAGTAAATCCCGGGCAGTCTAAAATGTTCTAACTGCCATTTAAATAAAGTTGATTAACAATTGTTATGCCAAATTAATAACGCCAATGTTAAACAGGAAGTTAAAAAGATAACTGATACATAACATAGCAATATATATCGCAACGTACAATATATAGATTAAATAACCATCTTTTGAATGAACAGTTGCTGGTAGTATAAGCAACTGTTCGTTTACTACAACAGTTGGTAGTAAAAATTGGTCTCGAAAAAGTTTCTTTACTTACACAGTCCATATAGTTGTAAAGAAAGATCGAATACTTTTTTAGGATCAAGATCTGCTTGATATTGATTCAAAGGGTCAATTTTTGCCCATCGGTGTCCACGCATCTAAACTTACTTTAACGTTATTTTGGCTGTAAAAAATAGCAATGATCTAAACTAACCTGGAAAGATCGAATGAAAAGATGAACAGCAATGTTCTTTAGAATTATTTGTCTATCCAAAGGTAAGCTATTTATCTGAGGATAATAGTGTACTTGACCAACAGAATCAATTTCAAACTGCTTGTGAGCATCCCGTGCATAGTTATCAGGTAACGAAGACAATTTCATTCCTGTTAATTTCGTAGCTGCTTGTTGAGAGGCACTGGCATTGTTCATGTTTGATAAAGGTCGTGAATACTGCCCAGTCCGAAAATAAGCATTCCATGACTAAACATAGCAGGTAAACTATTGTGAACAATTCAATTACAATCAATTCAATATAACCATTGATCATGTAAATGAAGAATAGCACGTAGAATTTTACTCTCGGGTTAAATTAATCTAGCCTTTGTTCTTTCCAAATAATTAAAAACACAAATCAAATTTATTTGTAAATTTCCATCAATGGACTTGACCTATTCACCCATTTTTTGTGTAAAGAGGCTAATAGCGTTATAGAGAATTCAAACTAGCGTTATATATTTAATAGAACTATTACAAGATCACCCATATCATTCTTTAAAAATATAAATAGTGATGTTTGGTAATATCAGTAGTGTTATATATACAGTTGTGTTATATGTACAGTAGTGTTATATATAAAGTAGTGTTATATATACATTCTGTAAATAATATGCTTGCTAGAGTCTAGATCAACAAGGTTAAATTTGAATAACTGTATTAACGCATGCCAAATTAACGTAAAGTATTAACGTAACTGTATAACGAACCGACTATTACCTCCCATGCCAAACTTACAGCCAAACGTCAAACCTACAAAAGATCTGAAATGGCTCCGACCAACGACGTTTCTCACAATTTGAACGCATATGAAATGCACACCATATATGAGCATCACCTACGCTGACTGTAAAACGAATCCCCTGATGTTTCCGAAATAAAGAAGCACGCATTTATACCAATCTTATCGAGGAGGCACTAGAACATAAATCGCCATCTAGCTGGACCAGCCTTTTGGGGTTGGCAAAAGTTTGCCTAGCAGTTCATTCGGGTGATCACCGAAATGTACGAAAACAGATAGAGACTGCACTAAAGTCAGCCGAAAACTGGCAGTTTGACACTTCCTTTCTCGCGCATGTGTGCTCAACAAACGACCAACCTAAACACGACATATCAAAGCCAATGACAATCGAAATAGTGAGACAGGGAAACTACGGTAAAGCAATGAAACGAGTATCATCGTCACGGCTGGCGCCGTTCATAGAAAAGACACACTGTAAGCTCACAGATTTGCACCCATCCAGTAAAGGTATTATAACCTCAATCCCAACGGCAGAACACAGTATTGTCATCGATCCAGATACCATTCGTGATTCAATTCACTCATTTCCCTCTGCATCGTCACCAGGTTGTCTGGGCTTAAGAGCCGAACACCTGCAAGACATGATTACAGCAGATCAGTCTGGAAAGCTTCTAAGCCGCTTGACACATCTGATAAAATGTATGGCAGTCGGTGACCTTCCTGTCGAAACGTCTCGATATTTTGCGGGTGCAGATATTATCGCTTAGGAAAAACCAAATGGGGTATACGCCCAATAGCGGCAGGAGAATTGTTACGGAGGGTGTGTGCCAAGTGCATTTGCATGAAGATTGGCGATAAATTCACTCGAATATTTCAACAACAGGTCGGTGTTGCAGTGGCAAATGGTGCAGATTTAATAATTCACCAAGTTCGACGATTGCACGAACAGATACACACCTTCGAAAATTTAGTATGAACGAAAGTAGATGTTTCGAACGCATTTATTGCAGTTGACAGGCAATGTTTTATTGACGCAGTCGACATTGAAGCACCTTCTATCGGACCGTGGATCAAATGGTGCTACTCGCGACAATCAAAATTACGATTTGGAGCAGCAAAAAGCCTAACATCGTCAGCAGGAGTACAAGTAAGAGACCTCTGGGCGAATTCCTTTTCGCAATGGCAATTCAGATATCGGTTAATATAAGTAGTATTTGGACGATGGAATAATCGGAGGTGAACCCAAGGCAGTTGCAATCACATTAAACATGATTGCAAATGAGCTGGAAAAATGAACTGTCAAAAAACCGAATTAATAGGCCACACAGAAGCAATTATCTCAGCGCAGACAGGATGGCTCCACACGCCAAGACTGACGGCAATTTCACTCTTTTGGGATGCCCAATTGGTTCGCAAGAGTTTGTAGAAGCATATCTCATAAATAGTTGCTTACCAAACCTAGTAAATGACACAGAGCTTGTCGCTTCGCTTCCGGACGCTCATGTAGCTTACCTGATATTGCGCCACTGTGCTTCCGCTCAACGAATAGCATTCCTAATGAGGAATGTAGATCCAGCAAGCACCGACCTTTTCTGTAAGCAGTTTGATAATGCTGTGATACGGGCGATGGAAATCATCGCTTCAATACAACTGTCAGCGCGAACACGATCTCAAGTTGAGCTCCCACTAAAAATGGGCGGTCTGGGCCTTAGGAGTACAAACAAACACAGAGCGGCAGCCTTTGCAGCAAGCGTCAGCACAGTGGCCGCGTTTGTGAACCAGGATCCAAATACATTTCCGGGCTTTGCAAACGCGAATGAAATACTTGCGCCACACGGAGCAGAAGTGGAACAACAGGCTTCATCTACAAGACAACATCAAATATCGTTCAAAATCGACTCAGAGAAGCGGAAAAATCTATTAGACGAAGGAGATGATCGGACAAGGGCCAGATTAATAGCGGTATCCCAGCCACATGCGAACGCGTGGTTACAACGCTCCCCAAATCGAAGTCTCGGCCTAGCTATTACCAACCAAGAATTTACAATTCTTAAAAGAATGTAGTTAGGCCTGCAAATTGCTCCAAGTGATTACCGTTGTAGTCGATGTTTTCGGACTGCAGATGATGAGGGCTTCCGTGCACTAACTTGCAACTACGGTAGTTTTCCAGGAATGCGTCATAATGAATTAAATCAGCTAACTGAGTCTACGTATTTAATATAATTATAAAATAAACAAAACATAATAATGCTAAATCAAAATTTAATAATTTAATAATAAAATTAATAATTGTTTTTAGATTTTCTATAATTTAAATCAAGTTAAAAAATAAAAATAAAAAATAAAATTTAAAATAAACGTCATTTTTATGAATTGACTAATAAATAACAGACGTTGTATCAGAATAAGAATTAGAGGTCATCAGGAGGAACTGCTATGCTATCAGGTTTCGGCCCCTAACTCCTCTACCCAACATAGCAGCGGGGCCAAATACATGCTTCGGCGGGGCCAAATTCGTGACGTCGTTCTCCAGGCGGCACAATCAGCAGGAATGCATGTGGGTTGCGAGGTTCGCAACCTTGTCCAAAATCTACAAGAACGGCCAGCCGATATTCTGATCTACGGGGATCCTTCAGATGCTATAGATTTCGCGGTGACACATCCACTACAGAAATCCTTTCTACTCCAGTCAGCTTATGTACCCGGTTACGCAGCTGCACAGTACGCATCATCAGTCAAAGATAGAAAGTACTGTGCTAAAATGATTGAGGCGGGAAATAACTTCATACCTGCAGTCTTGGAGTGTTACGGTGGCTGGAATAATTGATAAACGCCCTCTCTGACCAGATGACGAGTAATTTTGATAATCATTCCGGGTATCGTGCAAATGTTTGCGACTACCTTGGGGCTAACAAAAAGGAGTTTGCACATTTCCTCGCGCAACTTCGCAAACCGTGCGTATTTGCCGAAAATGAGGCATTGGCTGCCTTGGCTCTCCTCAAAGGCGTTTCCATTGTCATTCACCAGGAAGGAATTATGCCATAAATTATTAACAGCAGCACGATCAGCGAAGATTGCAGTCAGGATCATTTACATGTCCTTCACATAAGAGAGAGCCGGGCTCCTTTTTTGTTGGAAGACAAAAGCGCTAGCGAAAACGTTTTTGAAGCGAATCGGCAAATCGAAGTTGAGGCGACGGATCTTCACATTTCATATCACCGTAACGAGCACTACAATAGCCTGCGGAGGATGGACAGCGACTGCGACGCACCAGCTTCAGTCAACCTTCGCAATTTGCGGCCGCAGAGGGACACGACGCTGCCCACAATAGGAGGGAAATCGCTAAACCCTTAACTTCTTACACTCATCGTACTGATTATAATTTTATTTAATGTCAAAAAATATCGATATCTATCTATATTTAAATGTTTATAAACAGTTAATGTTATGATGGCAATAAAGATAAAATATATTCATATCTAGCCTATTTAAATTAGATACCAGATTATTTACAACTTGATTTATAGTAAATTTAACAAATATACAAAAATAGTGATCATCTCGTGTTGCAATTGGTTCGTGACGATATTCGTATACTAGTTTGCAGACAAATGTTTAGGATTGAAGCATATAACAGTATAGCGTCCTTACATTTTACAGATTAAATGACCTGATCTGGAAATCCATTTCGAAAAGTGTTAGACAGGTAAGGACTCTATAAATTACCAGGGAAATTTCGTGTAATTGCTCAACGACTAGCTGGATTCCCAAAAGACCATCCAAGTATTACAACATGTTGAAACGTTAGTAATCAGTGCCTGCACCTTGAAGATCTGCTGAGTACTAACTTCGACACAGGATGATGTTGGTGGTTAGATCGTGTTGCAATTGGTTCGTGACGATATTCGTATACTAGTTTGTAGACACATGTCTAAGATTGAAGCATAAAGCAATATAACATTCTTACATTTCGCATTTACAAAAATAGTAAGTTTATAAATAATATTGATTCGCAAATTGATAGCAGTCAGTTGATTGCTAGTTATATGATGTACTATCCCAATTTTCAAATATTGGTTTCTATGTAAGCAGCGAAATAAATTAAATTAGTAAATAAATTAAATTTTAGTAAATTTAATTAGGATTTGAACAAACAATTGCATATTTTATTGTTCCTCTATTCACCCTCCTAATCTTATTTTGCTTCTAGTGTCCTCCCATATCATTATTGCCATATTCTATTCTCTCACTCAATTATTATTAATTCATACTTTTACCATTCTCTTTTACTTCCTTGCAATTCTTTAACCTTGCCTTATGAATTAATTTATAAAATATTATCGATTTTTGTCGATTGAAATCATTTTCAAAAAAGAACGAATTAAAAAGAACAATTAATGGAGTCTTAATGTATAGATTATATTAGATAATATATACATTATGAATTATGAACAAGGAAAGTTGTTAATCACTTATTGTATACATGATTAAATGAACATTGATCAGGAAAATTAACTTTTCGTAAAAGGTTTCTAAATCTCGAATAGATAAAGAGTGCATTGCTAAAACATCTGCTACATAGCAGGGCCTTGTATGTGTTCCAAATTTGAACATTGGAACTCGCAAGCAATACTTTAATAAGATTCAGTCATAATTGAAAATATTGTCCAAATTTGATAATATGAGCTAATCGAAAATGCATAGAAATAAAACATCTAACACTTGACACAGGTGCGGTTAAGTGAATTTTTTATTTCCCATTGTATTTAGGCGAACTCAATAAGCAGACATTTTTACAATTTAAAAAATTTAAGAAAACCTAAAAGCAGGAGTATGATGTATACAACAATAAATATTGCAAAGTGAATAGTACTTTAAAGAATTTAAAAATATGACGGGAAATGTCTTGAAATGTTTTGGTATTTATAAAAGTCATCGAAGTTTAAACACAAGTTAAGACGAATCTGCGTAAACCGGGTAAATTCAAGCCGAGATGACTGGTGTGCAAACACGATACGTACTCTATTATTTATAACTTAAATACAAATTAAGAGTGAATATTACTGTTTTTTGTCGTTATAAACTACATTTATTGTCTGATTTTTAGAAGATCAACGTATCTTTTTGACCTTTAGAAGATCAGTGTATAACAACGCACATTTAGGGCAATTCATTTAGGCAATTCGGCTATTAATGCGATGTTGTATAACTATATTGACAAAATATCCGAAATGCGATTTGGCTTCAATCAGAAATCTCCAGACTCTTCAATGGTCGGTAGAAGTCCCACAAAGTTAGCACAATCGGTATACTACTGTTCAATCACGTCCAGGGTGAGCGTAGCAATCTTTTGAATCGACGAGTATTAACGCTATTGATAATGTCATCATTGCTAGCGCATTCCCTTGAATCACCCTTTGAAAGAGGATAGCGAGCATTCGCTCAATACAAATTTCGCATTTGTGATGTACACATCTAACAAAATTTGCGCAAAACCCTAGTATACAAACTCGCATCTACTGCGAGTACAACATACGAGTTAATCGCAATATATTGCTATATCTGAGAATGTATCTCATATGTCGTATTTTTGAGAGCAGCATCGCTGCGCTATTTTGGATATTTCAGATCATCACTTATAACGCTTCAAAATTAATAATATAAAATATTTATATCATTTGATTAAAAATTAAAAATTATTTTATTAATATAAATAATTAATATAATTTTTATTATATAATAATTTATTATATTATTAATAAATATTATTATATTAAAAAGGCAAGTGTTATCGACGATTATATATAATAGTTTCAGTCATTAAACTCGTGAAATATAATTGAATAAAAAAGTATACAAAGCATATTCATCTTAGCTATTATATATAATAAGAATATGAAGAACAAATAAAATAATGGGCTAAATAATGTAAAAATGACGTTATAATAATACGCACTATGTGTACAGACTTTGGATCTTGCAGCCACGCTTCGTACATGCACTCCACATATTGACAGGACACATTTGATAGTGGAAAATCTGCGGACTGTGAAATCGCGAGGGTTCGTGAAAGTTTCTGGTTTATGAAGCGTGCATTGTTAAGTAACCGAAGTCGGCATACAGGAAACATTTGCTTATTTTAAACGCGTATTTTAGAAAAGGCAGAATAATCAACGCCAACCTTACGAAAAAAATTATTATTACTCGTCAAATACCTTTCTGCTTGCGTACTTGAATATATAAAATAGAAAACAGAAAATAAGAGCAGTATGCTTGATTAAGTCTTTTCAATTTAACTGATGAGGTTAAAATGATCTAAATTGGAAACTTAAGTAATCCATATTATAAACACCTACCGAGACGATTAAAGTTGTCCGTGCTCTTGCATGCGATCGCATCGAAGAATGCCATATCAATATATTCAGCAAAACACGAAACAAAGAGAAAATATTTCTTTGTATCTGCATTACTCCATTTAAATTAAAGTTAAAAGTAACTGCTGTTGATTCATTATTTATTATTATTATTAATGTTTCAACAGCACATAAAAGCATGGCTTAATTGGCTGGTTCACTGCAGAAAAAAAGAAAATATAATAAAAGTATCACAAATACGGAAAAGCAGCTTTCCCCATGGCATCCTCCATCCGTAATTTCTTTTTGAATTCGTTGATATTGCTACTGCACACTGTTGACTCTCCAAGCCTATTCCACAGAGATACAACTCGCCGATCAAATTGGACAGCTCGTGATTTTCTTATCCTTTCACGTCGCAGGGTTAAACCATGGCCTCGGAGGATATTGGATGAGCGCAAATGAAGACAATCTCGAAGTGGATGATCCAAATCATTAAGAATTTGCCAGACCATACTCATATCGATGTACCGGCGGGTCCACGTGACAGTCTCAAGTCTAAGTGCTTTTAATCGATCAGGGTACGACAAAAATTTCAGTTGCGGTGCTAGCTTGGTAGCTCTATGAAGTACCCTCTCTGAACTAATATGTTCTTTTGAATTTTGGGGATACACACACGGCGCAGCATATAGAAGACGGCTCAACACATGAGCAAAGATTAGCGGACGTAGGGCAAATTGATTGAGTGCAATGAAAGTGCGTCGAAGTTGACCGATTATCCCCAACGCATTTGAACAAGCATGCTCAGTATGTGTGACGGTACTCAAATCACTGTTTATCCACACTCCCAAGTCCTTATATTTGTTCACTCGTTCTATATCACTGCTTTGAAAGCTATAATTAACGAAAGATTGAGCATTTCCGCCACGAACACGTAAATGTTTGCATTTTGATATATTTACAATCAACCTATTGAGCAGAGCCCAATTTTCGACTTCATCGATATCTTGTTGCAGTTTGACTATATCATTGGGTGAACGAATTGCCCGCCAGATTTTCAATTCGTCTGCATATAAAAGCATCCGAGAATCAATAAATTCCGGGATATCGTTGATGTAGACACTAAATAACAATGGACCCAATACTGAACCTTGAGGCACCCCTATATTACATGGCCGCGAAGAAGAGTAAAAATTATCTACATGCACACAATAACTACGATTGCTTAAAAACGATTCAATCCATCTAACAAGCAAGAATGGAATGCCACTTTTCTCTAGTTTATTTAGGAGGAGTCTATGGTCTACTCTGTCAAATGCCTTAGAGAAATCGAAGAATATGATGTCAGTAGCAATTGATACGGCTTTATTAGCTGACCAATCAAGATGGGCAGCGAGTAGATTAGTAACTGTCGAATAACCCTAACGGAAACCATGTTGCTCAGAAGCTATTACATTATTCTCACTGTAAAACTTGACCATATAACCATGTATAATTCGCTCTAACATTCTACAACATAAGCAAGTAATACTTACTGGTCTATAATTGTCTACTGAAGATCTATCACCCTTTTTGAATATGGGGTGAATGATCGATTGTTTCCACTCTTTTGGAAGATTCGTATCAATAATAGATTGTCGAAATATGTTACAAAGTGGTGTATATATTGAGTCTGCTATTCGACGAAGATATATCGAAGGTAACAAATCAGCACCTTTGGAGTTTGTCTCTTTAAGACGATGCAGTTCAGCTAAAACTTTCTCGGGAGTTATCAAATTAGCTATGTCTAAACTAGGATATGAAACACTAGCACCTCTTATCGTTTCACTGTTCTGGATAGGTTCAGAATACTCGTTTGTAGTCTCTTTGTACAAGTAAAAATGCCTTGAGAACATCTCAGCAAGGTCGTCTTCAATAACGCTATCAAAATATTGGCCAATTGTTTTATTAGCGTTCCTACTACTATTCACATATAGAAAGAGAGCTTTGGGATCATGTCTACAACTATGAGCTAGACCATTTTCAAATAAATAGCGCTTATGTCGCTTTAAAGAATTGAAGAAATTTCTCGCCTGCTTATAAACACCATATTCACAAAACCCACCCTTAAAGCATTTGAAACTGAAGTCACGAGCCTTCATCGCAGTAGCCAGCTCAGTATCAAACCAACGAGCGCTTTTCCGACTAGTCTTAGACTTCAAAGGTGAGAATTTTACCATTAGAGAATAAAGCGTCACGCGAAAATGATCCCAGGCCTCGTCAACTCCGACAACAGCCGGATCAGGCCAACTTACTCTATGCAGCTTTGATGTAATAACATCATAGTTCGCCCGAAAAACATTAATCTGACGTTTGTACCGAGCATGATGAAACACCCTCATTTGTAAATTTAGCAAAACTTTAACTACACAGTGATCAGACAAACCAACAGGAGAATCATATTGGATACTACTGATTAATTGACTGTTTGTCGATAGGCAAAGATCAAGAAGGGAAGAACTACAACTTGAAAAGCGAGTATGTAAATCAACAAATTGAGCAAGACCACAATAAGCAAAACACTCCATAAGGTCACAAGATTCACTATCACAAGTAGGAAGAACCGTATTCGAAGTCCATTCAACATCTGGCATATTCAGATCCCCAATTATCACAGTATCACAATCTCCTCGCGTATACAACTCTATCTCTTCAATGAGTTTCTTAGATATTGCCTTAGGAGCACGATACACAAGACCCAGTATGATGGGTGAGCTGTTATCAAACTTCACCTGACACCACAAACTCTCAACTCTATCAATAGACGACTTACTCAAAACGCGCACCTTAACTTCGTCTCTCATAAAGAGAGCTACGCCACCACCCCTACCCCCTATCCGATCACTACGGAACAAAGAATAGCCTGGGATGGATACCTCAGCATCGGATACATCACAATTAAGCCAAGATTCTGTAATACCAACTATAATTGGATTAACAGACTCGATCCTAAACTTTAGCTCATCGACTTTCTGTAACAAGCTCCGAACATTACAATAAAATATACTATGACTTTTATTCACACCAGTGCGAGTAATAATATCATCTCTAGCAATCTGACACACTTCAGATCCCAAATCAGCTAGGCACTTATATGCTGTAAGACCTTGCCAAAACCCTCCACATTCATGAGAGGCAATACATCTAATGGGGACCAACTGATTCGAATCCGTCGCCTCACTACTTGAAAATTTTGCACACATAGATTGCTCTCACCAAGTGCAACACGAGATGCAAGTTCTTTCTTAGCTTGAGACAATTTCTCCCTTTGAAGAGCGTCAAGATCTTTTAAGAGACTAACGTGGGATCCTTTTAAACGATATGAATTCCGAAGAATTAACTCAGCATGTGACTGCTCTCTAAATACGGCCTTGAGTAAACGCGGCCTATTACTAAGTGTATCACGCTTACCCAGTCGAAATAATGCAACGAGTTTAACACGTTTGACAATATCCACATTGCAAGAACCAAGTACCTGCGTCAATATAAATCTCACACTCTGGACGTCCTCGTTAAGACGTACTTGTGCGTTCTCAAATAAAGATTCTCTTACATTGGCCAGAATAACAGATCTACATCGATCAGCGGTGTGTTTCCTATTATTACCAATTTGCAATTCGAGACTGTCACGTGACACTGCGGATAGTGTATGTTGACTTATCGTTGACGCTTGTTCCTTCTTTTTGACAGTCCCATTATCAGACATATGACCATGATTCAAAACCTGACAATATGTATTTTCATCATTAGTAACATCAGGTAAATGCACTGGAACATCCATGGCTACAGTCTCACCCTCTACAGTTAAATCTATATTCATTGGATTATTTGCATGACTTGAGGAGGGATATATAGAGTTAAGACTTGAGGAGGGATATATAGAGTTAGAATAGCTTCCATCACTATGACTGGAATTTTCAACATTCTTAGTAGATTTGGAAATAAGAACTTTCTTACTTTGACCGGCACTTATGCTTTTTGGAATTGGTGGAGTTAATATGGGTCCAAGAGAATTACAACTCGACTGACCGACAACCAAGGGGGTAGATTCCGTCTTCAAATCATTTATCAAAGATGCGCAGCAGTACCCGCAGTAGAAAGATGCATTAGACAGAGCTGTTTTCTTTTCCCCGGGAACTGAAACACTTGTCCACACATGACAATCTTCACTTGAACACCGAACCTGATAATCCACGAACTTGGCAGCATCACCTCGCTTTGTAGTCTTCCTCTGTTTGACCATTATATGTATGTATATTCAGACTTTATCAGAGTAAAGTCTCTTGTGTAGATTTCAATAAAGATTGTGTCCAATAAATCTTTTTCAATAAAGATTTCAATAAGGATTGAGTTGACTAATCCAGAATTGTTTCAATTTTCTTGATTTCGCATTGTAATTTGCTGCAGAGCGACGTCAATCTTCAATTCTGGTGTATTTACTTTAGATCTCAAACTTTTTTAAGGTGATCAGATCAGATAACTTCAATCAGATGAAGTTATCATTTAGGATAAATTAAATCACTATTTTAAATTTCTGTTTCACTAGTTGTTGCTAATAGCATCATAATAAAAAACGTAGAATTTGTTCAAATTGTGTTGGATGAACGAATTGCAGCTAGTGAAATATAAAAATTTATAAGTGTTTATTTGTTCTACTCCAAAATTTCATACGAGTCGGATGTGGCTCAGCAAATCTCATCGATTATCCAGAAGAACATAATTTTGACAGCCATTCCTATTAAGCTCAAACATCTTTAACGAGTTCACGTAATCCACATTTCCACTTTCGGTTGGGTTATAAATTTCGAGTGTACCAAATTTGAACGGAAGTGTAATTAGTATTATATCTTCCTCTCAAATCGGTCCGGTAGTATTAATATTGTAATAATATATATTATGTTTATCTGTCAATTCTGCCAAATGTTCTTTTATGCGTGTTCGAGGTCGACAGAGTACTTTACCGCAAAATATCATCTTTGTGAAAATGAAATCGAAAATGTAGACCAGGTGAAGAATCTTGGCGTCTGGATTTCCAATGACTTGTCCACTAAATGTAATACTGAATATGTATGTGCTAAGGCTTATCCTATGGTAGTTTTATTAGTCGTAATTTGATTTTCTTAATCCACGATCATTTCGGATTGTTGCTAACGCATTTATTTTGAATAATCTATATTCGTATCTATGCGTCTATCCGAGAACTATACAAGAGTCAGCAAAATTGGAAGGTGTGATCCGTCGAGCAACAAAGTTTGTTTACCCAAAAAGAAATGTCCCTTACAAACAAAGACTCAATGACCTAGGCATGAATACTGTAAGCACTCTCCTTGATTTACGAGACATGTATCTAACATGGACGATTATTCACAACCGACGACACGTACTACACGGACTAATGGATGTTAGATTAGGTCAATGGATGCGCGGTCATTCGTTAGTCCTCAATCAACGAAAGATTGTACGCTCAAAAACTGTCCAGTTTAATCGAATGTTCTTGAATCTATGGAATCAGTTGAACAAGACAACAATTCGTCCAGTCCAATAAAGGAATTTAGGAAAAAACTTTTGTGACATTAATTTGTTTTTATTTTTGGTGACTCAACTTTGAGCTCTGAACGCTAACTTGTCTTGTAATTATAATGTAATTATATATTATATATTTAAAATAAATTCCATCTATAAAATTTGGATGGAA
>WNNJ02000324.1:0-17754 GCA_012934845.2 Pomphorhynchus laevis
AATACGTGACCAACATACATCAATCGACGACGTGTCATCGTATTGTTAATGGTTTCAATATGTCCACGCTTCTTCATTACCTCTGAATTCGCAATATACTGTATTTATTCAACAATTACTCCATGAGCTTTGACAATTTTACTTTTCGACACAGTTTGCTATATGTAATTATGTCAATATGTTGAATTGTGATATTTATTTTTCATTTTAGATAAATATTAATGGTCAGTTGCTGTCAACAACGATTTCAGTATATATGAAATTAAAGATGTAAAATACTCTTTTAAAGTTTATAAATGTATGTTGTATTTTGTAAGAGAGTCGAGAATGTCGGTCCTTATTATTGTTGAAAAAATAAAAGTCATCCGCTGAAAGAACAATGTTGTTGTTAAAACCAATATTTTGGTTTCCAAGCGAAACCATTTACAAGGTTCAAGGTAAGCTACAGTGTATAAACAAAACACCGTAGCGAATTAAAAATGTACAGGAATTTTAAAGTATGCAAAGTATGACAATCGTTACCGTTTACTGATGGGTAGTTTTGTCTAATTAATATTGCTTCTTTCATTTTTCGAAGCCTGCTCGCGGCTCAAATGAGATAACTGATGAAAGAAGAGACATACAAGAACGGAAGTCGATAATGGGCGTATACGGCGCATGTCACGGAGAATTAAGTTAGATGAGCGGACCTTGTCACGGACGAAGAGTTTAAGGGAAAGGTGATCATTGAAATGGAAGCCTAAGAAAGTGAGATTGGAGAATATGGGGATGATCGATGAGGCAAAATATACAGTGGGATGAGATATGTTTGGTTTACAAGGGTACATCTACGTAACTTGATGAGTTCTAAGGAACTCATCAACTTGATTCAAGTTTGTTAAAATCGAGACTTGATCAGTATTGCTGAGTGTCGACATCTATATCCAATTGCACTTCGTCTACTTAAACTTTACGGTGTTCTAAGTTACACAAATCAGACACACCAATCAGACACACCTTGTAGTACTCTAGCAAATACTTTAGACAAAGTAAGCAGATTGTGGCGTAGATGAGGAATAGTGAGAGAAGGTTAGCTATTAGCTAAGTTTTTCCTCACGTTACCAGAAAATGGAATATCGACTAAGATAATTTTCAACAGAATCAGGAAATTAGTTAGCGATTTTAATCTTTCTATCCGAATAATTCTATGTTGCAAACCCATAACTACCATTCAAAAAGATAAACTGCTCTTGATAATTATCTATTGGTTGGGCTTATGTACGAATTATTATGTCGTGATTGTGATGCTGTTTACATTGGTGAAACATAAAACAGTCGCGTCCTAAAAGTCAGAATACGGGAATATAGAGCAGCTATTCGCACAACGGCTAATTTTAATGTTACTGACCACGTAATTGCAACTGGACATTAAATTTTGAGTCTCTATCAGTGATCACATTTTAAACCAAAAATCAAGCTGCGAAAAATAAAAGAAGAAATATTAATTGGAAAAAACCAACAATGCACTGCAATGATGGTCATACTTTGCTCACTTAAAATACCTTGTACATTGTATAATTTGCTAATGTGGTTTGTTTTTTATGTTGTATTGTTTGAACGAATGAATTTGTTTGCTTTATTAGAATTGTAGCGACCTCTACATAGTTCGTGTAGTCTTCATTAGGGACTTAAGTTTCAAACAATGATTGAGATGTTTATTATTAATAATGATATTAATAAGGATCTCGACTTTTTTAATTTGTACTGCAAATATCGTATGCATTCCTTAAATTAAATGAGCAAACGTATATATGTAGTCTCTGAGTTGTTTAGTTATTGTCTTTTTGTTACTGATGTTTATCCTTAATAAAGTTATAGAAAGGGAAAAGCGTATAAATACCAGTAAAGAAATATCCATCTCTTTAGTTCATGTTTTTCTAAAGTTGTCTTCATACTTAAGGGATATGCTTTTTTATATATGGCTTTTTAGATAAAAGGTTTATAAAAGGTTAACAGGCACTTACTACGAATTAAAAATTTAAATTTACTTAACAATCAATAATTTTCAAAAAATGTTTAATAAATTATAAATTATAATATTACAATATTACAAATAAATTATTATTGTTTAAATTTTTATATTCTTATAGTGTCTGTAGCGTGTAAAGTGTTGTCGGAAGCAAGATCGAAATATATTAATTTTAAAATAGCTTCAATCAATTGCTTGATTGCTATTGAAGTCTACCAATTAATTTTGCTTATTTATTTGTCTTCTCACACTCATATCTTTGATATTAAAAGATCTCAAATATTGTATTAACAACCAACTTTGTGCTACTACAAAATGTTAGTTAAAATAACTAATTTTATATTTCGCCTTTTAGATATAAAATTGTGAAATATTTTTTAAATTAAGATATTATAATCAATTGTCTTCGTTCGAATAAACTTAAGACACCAATTTCAGCATAAAATGCTTATCCTATCAAAAACTAGGTCATTAAGGAAAATGTCAACTTGAAAAACTGTATTATTTTATTTTAATATTGATAATGTAGTACTTAAAATCAAAAATGTCCTTGCTATTGAAATTCCACTATAAAGCAGTTACATTTTATTACTAATTTTATTTGGCCATTAACACAATCTTCTAAGTACTTTGCAGGTGATGAAATATTTAGATGTATGTTATTGCTTCAAGGGTTATAGGCAATTTTAAACGTTTTGTTGTCATTTGTACGATCTAAAATGCTTTGAAATGTAAATGCTTTAAGTGACAGCAATATACTTTTAATTGAATTTAATTTCACATTTTCTTTCAATACAAATTTTATTTGATTTCAAGTTTTATTAGCAAATATATCTATCGAATTGGTAACTTACTATAAGAGTACCAATATCTGTTACGTTTTGCATCGTTTCCACATTCTAGTAATTATTACAGTATTTTTTATAGGCATAAAAATTAAGAAATAAGAAACTTTAAAATTAAGAAATAATTTTATTTGAGACTATATAAACGTATTAGAATTAATTTAGATTAATTTAGATATCGCTATATATATTATATTATATATTAAAGGCCTTGACCTAATTGGATGTTGATAACAAACATCAGAAAACAAAAGTAAAGAAAAAGAAAGTCACAACAAATCCCTTGCTTCCAAGCTACTCGTTCTCTTGCCAGTCGCTTTAATAGAGCCAACTAATTGTCACAGTAAGTTCGGCATTCAACATTATACTTCTGAAATATAAACGGTCGCGCAATTTGCCCAAGGCTTCTTTAAATTAGGGTCTTTTTAACCCCTACACTAAGACGTTTCCATTATAATATTAGTGAAGAAAGAAGCGTTAGTGTTTGCAGTCGGTTGTAGTCCATCCTCAATACGTGACCAACATACATCAATCGACGACGTGTCATCGTATTGTTAATGGTTTCAATATGTCCACGCTTCTTCATTACCTCTGAATTCGCAATATACAGTATTTATTCAACAATTACTCCATGAGCTTTGACAATTTTACTTTTCGACACAGTTTGCTATATGTAATTATGTCAATATGTTGAATTGTGATATTTATTTTTCATTTTAGATAAATATTAATGGTCAGTTGCTGTCAACAACGATTTCAGTATATATGAAATTAAAGATGTAAAATACTCTTTTAAAGTTTATAAATGTATGTTGTATTTTGTAAGAGAGTCGAGAATGTCGGTCCTTATTATTGTTGAAAAAATAAAAGTCATCCGCTGAAAGAACAATGTTGTTGTTAAAACCAATATTTTGGTTTCCAAGCGAAACCATTTACAAGGTTCAAGGTAAGCTACAGTGTATAAACAAAACACCGTAGCGAATTAAAAATGTACAGGTATTTAAAGTATGCAAAGTATGACAATCGTTACCGTTTACTGATGGGTAGTTTTGTCTAATTAATATTGCTTCTTTCATTTTTCGAAGCCTGCTCGCGGCTCAAATGAGATAACTGATGAAAGAAGAGACATACAAGAACGGAAGTCGATAATGGGCGTATACGGCGCATGTCACGGAGAATTAAGTTAGATGAGCGGACCTTGTCACGGACGAAGAGTTTAAGGGAAAGGTGATCATTGAAATGGAAGCCTAAGAAAGTGAGATTGGAGAATATGGGGATGATCGATGAGGCAAAATATACAGTGGGATGAGATATGTTTGGTTTACAAGGGTACATCTACGTAACTTGATGAGTTCTAAGGAACTCATCAACTTGATTCAAGTTTGTTAAAATCGAGACTTGATCAGTATTGCTGAGTGTCGACATCTATATCCAATTGCACTTCGTCTACTTAAACTTTACGGTGTTCTAAGTTACACAAATCAGACACACCAATGCGGCCTATTGTTACTACTACTGGCTCACTAAATCATTCGCTTGCTGGGTTCTTAGACAAACTACTATTCCCTTATGTGAAGGTTTTACAATCTAAGTCACTAATAGCTCCTAGTTTGTTAACAAGCTTAAAGACATTTCTATTTCAAATAAAAATATTGTTTTTAACTTAGACGTCGTATCTCTTTTCAAAAATATTCCGATTGAGGAATTAGTAACACAGACAGCTAAGTTTGTTCCCACCCATGGTCAGATCACAATAATATTTTTACTTTTAAAGAGGTTGTAAATGCAGCTATAGTGACAGATTTTAGCTTCAACGGGAAATTCTATCAACAGATTTGAGGGTGTGCCAAGGGTCGTCCATTGACTCCTACATTTGCGGAATTCTTCCTGGTTTAGCTAGAAGATAGAAGCTTAGCAGCCTACAACAACAAGCCGTTTACTTGGCTCATGTATGAAGATGATATTATTCGTTGGGCTCAAAGGCAGTAAGGCTGTGGCTAAATGTTTATACAATAGATGAATAATCAACACCCCAGAATAAAGTTCACATCGCACTTCATGCATGAAAATTGCATCTGGTTTCTTGACAGTTTAGAAGAGCCGTCAGAGTCTAGATTTCTAACCTTGGTGAAAAGGAAACCTAACGAAACTAATCCCTATATTCGTAAGGATAGTTGCCACGCTTAATATACTAAATTAGGTATTTTCGCGTCGTTTTGTTTCAGTTCTTTCGAAGTTTGCAGTAACGTTACTATAAGGGAACACGAGCTTTGACGTTCAAATGGCACATTTGTGCGTTTGGGTTATCCTTGTAGTACTCTAGCACATACTTTAGACAAAGTAAGCAGATTGTGGCGTAGATGAGGAATAGTGAGAGAAGGTTAGCTATTAGCTAAGTTTTTCCTCACGTTACCAGAAAATGGAATATCGACTAAGATAATTTTCAACAGAATCAGGAAATTAGTTAGCGATTTTAATCTTTCTATCCGAATAATTCTATGTTGCAAACCCATAACTACCATTCAAAAAGATAAACTGCTCTTGATAATTATCTATTGGTTGGGCTTATTTACGAATTATTATTTCGGGATTGTGATGCTGTTTACATTGGTGAAAAATGAAACAGTCGCGTTCTAAAAGTCAGAATACGGGAATATAGAGCAGCCATTCGCACAACGGCTAATTTTAATGTTACTGACCACGTAATTGCAACTGGACACTAAATTTTGAGTCTCTATCAGTGATAACATTTTAAACCAAAAATCAAGCTGCGAAAAATAAAAGAAGAAATATTAATTGAAAAAAACCAACAATGCACTGCAATGATGGTCATAATTTGCTCACTTAAAATACCTTGTACATTGTATAATTTGCTAATGTGGTTTGTTTTTTATGTTGTATTGTTTGAACGAATGAATTTGTTTGCTTTATTAGAATTGTAGCGACCTCTACATAGTTCGTGTAGTCTTCATTAGGGACTTAAGTTTCAAACAATGATTGAGATGTTTATTATTAATAATGATATTAATAAGGGTCTCGACTTTTTTAATTTGTACTGCAAATATCGTATGCATTCCTTAAATTAAATGAGCAAACGTATATATGTAGTCTCTGAGTTGTTTAGTTATTGTCTTTTTGTTACTGATGTTTATCCTTAATAAAGTTATAGAAAGGGAAAAGCGTATAAATACCAGTAAAGAAATATCCATCTCTTTAGTTCATGTTTTTCTAAAGTTGTCTTCATATTTAAGTGATATGCTTTTTTATATATGGCTTTTTAGATAAAAGGTTTATAAAAGGTTAATAGGCACTTACTACGAATTAAAAATTTAAATTTACTTAACAATCAATAATTTTCAAAAAATGTTTAATAAATTATAAATTATAATATTACAATATTACAAATAAATTATTATTGTTTAAGTTTTTATATTCTTATAGTGTCTGTAGCTTGTAAAGTGTTGTCGGAAGCAAGATCGAAATATATTAATTTTAAAATAGCTTCAATCAATTGCTTGATTTCTATTGAAGTCTACCAATTAATTTTGCTTATTTATTTGTCGTCTCACACTCATATTTTTGATATTAAAAGATCTCAAATATTGTATTAACAACCAACTTTATGCTACTACAAAATGTTAGTTAAAATAACTAATTTTATATTTCGCCTTTTAGATATAAAATTGTGAAATATTTTTTAAATTAAGATATTATAATCAATTGTCTTCGTTCGAATAAACTTAAGACAGCAATTTCAGCATAAAATGCTTATCCTATCAAAAACTAGGTCATTAAGGAAAATGTCAACTTGAAAAACTGTATTATTTTATTTTAATATTGATAATGTAGTACTTAAAATCAAAAATGTCCTTGCTATTGAAATTCCACTATAAAGCAGTTACATTTTATTACTAATTTTATTTGGCCATTAACACAATCTTCTAAGTACTTTGCAGGTGATGAAATATTTAGATGTATGTTATTGCTTCAAGGGTTATAGGCAATTTTAAACGTTTTGTTGTCATTTGTACGATCTAAAATGCTTTGAAATGTAAATGCTTTAAGTGACAGCAATATACTTTTAATTGAATTTAATTTCACATTTTCTTTGAATACAAATTTTATTTGATTTCAAGTTTTATTAGCAAATATATCTATCGAATTGGTAACTTACTATAAGAGTACCAATATCTGTTACGTTTTGCATCGTTTCCACATTCTAGTAATTATTACAGTATTTTTTATAGGCATAAATCTTTCGTGCTGATATTCAAAATAAAAACTTTCACAATAAAACTGGAAAAAAGGTTTAAAAATTTGCTACATGTACTATACTTTCAGTTTGAAAAATGATTTCCAATATCGATACAAATTTACATGTGATATAATAATTATACCGGAGATACAAAAACGACCGGTAGACGAATTAAACATTTCACAAAAGTGTCATTAATTAAATTTCATTTATATTTATACAACTGCGAATTAAAGGAAATATTTATGAAAACTACTACAAAATTATTAGCAAAAATTTGTGTCGTATTTTTCAAGGTATATACCTCCCCGTAGACGCTACATATGCCGGAGACCACGAAACTTATTAAAAAGATGTATGTCTGACATGGGCCCGGAACTCAATGGCACAGCTGTTCGTGTACGCTATCCTGCAAGCGTACCGAGCGGAGGCTTTGATCTGCTTCCTTTCGGATCTGGACCGGTTCACCTCTCCTTATCTAGCCTGGAGACACCACCTACGTATATGCCACCATGCCTACTCAGTACCATGCTAGGACGCACATTCTTCACATCGCGTCGATCAAGCGCAGCCCACACCCAAGCATTCATACATCAGGCGCTGTTGCTCCAGTTACAGGTGAGCGCTACTTCACCCCGCCGCACACAAACGTCTATAATTTACTTATATAGTAAATTACGCAATTTTTGTGTTCTATAAATAGTGTGGGCGGTAACTAATTTTTGCAATTCAAATCTACCAAACGCCTTTTTTTAATTTGCACTTTTTGTGTTGATCAAAATCAAGTAAATAATACCAAATATCTAAATTAATGCGAGCTATTTAGAATTATATAGAATCGAATTATTTGAATAATTAATAATTAATAATCAATAATAGAATTATTTGTGCAGAAAAATAAACTGTACTCACATATAGCAAGTGCATAGATCATAATTGAATGCATTTAAATTTTTAAATGCTTTCAGTGCCTTTAAAGACATTCCATATTATAATGTAATATTTATATAAACAGTACTTTAATTGAATTTACAAATTATGTGTAATAATGCATGTCTAAGAATTCTGTAAGATAGATGCTTGGGAATCTCACTAGAGTATCTATGGCTATAGTAGATTAATGATGGTTCATGATACATAGGCTAAGCTGCCACTGTTATTTAATATAGCAACAACGTTGTGTATCTAATGTACGGGATAATTTGTCTTAATTAAGTAATTACAATCAAGAATCGAATTACTTGTGTCGAGGAGTAGTAGATGATGTAATTGTATGCGATGCAATAACGATTATATTTGGAAATATATAAAAGCATATTATAAGTTGTTAAAATCAATTCAAATATTTCAATAAAAATACATGTATCATTTTGCTTATTGTCATATTTTTCTTTCTAAATTATATTCTTTTAAAATTAAGAAATAAGTTTATTTGAGACTATATAAACGTATTAGAATTAATTTAGATTAATTTAGATATCGCTATATATATTATATTATATATTAAAGGCCTTGACCTAATTGGATGTTGATAACAAACATCAGAAAACAAAAGTAAAGAAAAAGAAAGTCACAACAAATCCCTTGCTTCCAAGCTACTCGTTCTCTTGCCAGTCGCTTTAATAGAGCCAACTAATTGTCACAGTAAGTTCGGCATTCAACATTATACTTCTGAAATATAAACGGTCGTGCAATTTGCCCAAGGCTTCTTTAAATTAGGGTCTTTTTAACCCCTACACTAAGACGTTTCCATTATAATATTAGTGAAGAAAGAAGCGTTAGTGTTTGCAGTCGGTTGTAGTCCATCCTCAATACGTGACCAACATACATCAATCGACGACGTGTCATCGTATTGTTAATGGTTTCAATATGTCCACGCTTCTTCATTACCTCTGAATTCGCAATATACAGTATTTATTCAACAATTACTCCATGAGCTTTGACAATTTTACTTTTCGACACAGTTTGCTATATGTAATTATGTCAATATGTTGAATTGTGATATTTATTTTTCATTTTAGATAAATATTAATGGTCAGTTGCTGTCAACAACGATTTCAGTATATATGAAATTAAAGATGTAAAATACTCTTTTAAAGTTTATAAATGTATGTTGTATTTTGTAAGAGAGTCGAGAATGTCGGTCCTTATTATTGTTGAAAAAATAAAAGTCATCCGCTGAAAGAACAATGTTGTTGTTAAAACCAATATTTTGGTTTCCAAGCGAAACCATTTACAAGGTTCAAGGTAAGCTACAGTGTATAAACAAAACACCGTAGCGAATTAAAAATGTACAGGAATTTTAAAGTATGCAAAGTATGACAATCGTTACCGTTTACTGATGGGTAGTTTTGTCTAATTAATATTGCTTCTTTCATTTTTCGAAGCCTGCTCGCGGCTCAAATGAGATAACTGATGAAAGAAGAGACATACAAGAACGGAAGTCGATAATGGGCGTATACGGCGCATGTCACGGAGAATTAAGTTAGATGAGCGGACCTTGTCACGGACGAAGAGTTTAAGGGAAAGGTGATCATTGAAATGGAAGCCTAAGAAAGTGAGATTGGAGAATATGGGGATGATCGATGAGGCAAAATATACAGTGGGATGAGATATGTTTGGTTTACAAGGGTACATCTACGTAACTTGATGAGTTCTAAGGAACTCATCAACTTGATTCAAGTTTGTTAAAATCGAGACTTGATCAGTATTGCTGAGTGTCGACATCTATATCCAATTGCACTTCGTCTACTTAAACTTTACGGTGTTCTAAGTTACACAAATCAGACACACCAATCAGACACACCTTGTAGTACTCTAGCAAATACTTTAGACAAAGTAAGCAGATTGTGGCGTAGATGAGGAATAGTGAGAGAAGGTTAGCTATTAGCTAAGTTTTTCCTCACGTTACCAGAAAATGGAATATCGACTAAGATAATTTTCAACAGAATCAGGAAATTAGTTAGCGATTTTAATCTTTCTATCCGAATAATTCTATGTTGCAAACCCATAACTACCATTCAAAAAGATAAACTGCTCTTGATAATTATCTATTGGTTGGGCTTATTTACGAATTATTATGTCGGGATTGTGATGCTGTTTACATTGGTGAAAAATGAAACAGTCGCGTTCTAAAAGTCAGAATACGGGAATATAGAGCAGCCATTCGCACAACGGCTAATTTTAATGTTACTGACCACGTAATTGCAACTGGACACTAAATTTTGAGTCTCTATCAGTGATCACATTTTAAACCAAAAATCAAGCTGCGAAAAATAAAAGAAGAAATATTAATTGGAAAAAAACCAACAATGCACTGCAATGATGGTCATAATTTGCTCACTTAAAATACCTTGTACATTGTATAATTTGCTAATGTGGTTTGTTTTTTATGTTGTATTGTTTGAACGAATGAATTTGTTTGCTTTATTAGAATTGTAGCGACCTCTACATAGTTCGTGTAGTCTTCATTAGGGACTTAAGTTTCAAACAATGATTGAGATGTTTATTATTAATAATGATATTAATAAGGGTCTCGACTTTTTTAATTTGTACTGCAAATATCGTATGCATTCCTTAAATTAAATGAGCAAACGTATATATGTAGTCTCTGAGTTGTTTAGTTATTGTCTTTTTGTTACTGATGTTTATCCTTAATAAAGTTATAGAAAGGGAAAAGCGTATAAATACCAGTAAAGAAATATCCATCTCTTTAGTTCATGTTTTTCTAAAGTTGTCTTCATATTTAAGTGATATGCTTTTTTATATATGGCTTTTTAGATAAAAGGTTTATAAAAGGTTAATAGGCACTTACTACGAATTAAAAATTTAAATTTACTTAACAATCAATAATTTTCAAAAAATGTTTAATAAATTATAAATTATAATATTACAATATTACAAATAAATTATTATTGTTTAAGTTTTTATATTCTTATAGTGTCTGTAGCTTGTAAAGTGTTGTCGGAAGCAAGATCGAAATATATTAATTTTAAAATAGCTTCAATCAATTGCTTGATTTCTATTGAAGTCTACCAATTAATTTTGCTTATTTATTTGTCGTCTCACACTCATATTTTTGATATTAAAAGATCTCAAATATTGTATTAACAACCAACTTTATGCTACTACAAAATGTTAGTTAAAATAACTAATTTTATATTTCGCCTTTTAGATATAAAATTGTGAAATATTTTTTAAATTAAGATATTATAATCAATTGTCTTCGTTCGAATAAACTTAAGACAGCAATTTCAGCATAAAATGCTTATCCTATCAAAAACTAGGTCATTAAGGAAAATGTCAACTTGAAAAACTGTATTATTTTATTTTAATATTGATAATGTAGTACTTAAAATCAAAAATGTCCTTGCTATTGAAATTCCACTATAAAGCAGTTACATTTTATTACTAATTTTATTTGGCCATTAACACAATCTTCTAAGTACTTTGCAGGTGATGAAATATTTAGATGTATGTTATTGCTTCAAGGGTTATAGGCAATTTTAAACGTTTTGTTGTCATTTGTACGATCTAAAATGCTTTGAAATGTAAATGCTTTAAGTGACAGCAATATACTTTTAATTGAATTTAATTTCACATTTTCTTTGAATACAAATTTTATTTGATTTCAAGTTTTATTAGCAAATATATCTATCGAATTGGTAACTTACTATAAGAGTACTAATATCTGTTACGTTTTGCATCGTTTCCACATTCTAGTAATTATTACAGAATTTTTTATAGGCATAAATCTTTCGTGCTGATATTCAAAATAAAAACTTTCACAATAAAACTGGAAAAAAGGTTTAAAAATTTGCTACATGTACTATACTTTCAGTTTGAAAAATGATTTCCAATATCGATACAAATTTACATGTGATATAATAATTATACCGGAGATACAAAAACGACCGGTAGACGAATTAAACATTTCACAAAAGTGTCATTAATTAAATTTCATTTATATTTATACAACTGCGAATTAAAGGAAATATTTATGAAAACTACTACAAAATTATTAGCAAAAATTTGTGTCGTATTTTTCAAGGTATATACCTCCCCGTAGACGCTACATATGCCGGAGACCACGAAACTTATTAAAAAGATGTATGTCTGACATGGGCCCGGAACTCAATGGCACAGCTGTTCGTGTACGCTATCCTGCAAGCGTACCGAGCGGAGGCTTTGATCTGCTTCCTTTCGGATCTGGACCGGTTCACCTCTCCTTATCTAGCCTGGAGACACCACCTACGTATATGCCACCATGCCTACTCAGTACCATGCTAGGACGCACATTCTTCACATCGCGTCGATCAAGCGCAGCCCACACCCAAGCATTCATACATCAGGCGCTGTTGCTCCAGTTACAGGTGAGCGCTACTTCACCCCGCCGCACACAAACGTCTATAATTTACTTATATAGTAAATTACGCAATTTTTGTGTTCTATAAATAGTGTGGGCGGTAACTAATTTTTGCAATTCAAATCTACCAAACGCCTTTTTTTAATTTGCACTTTTTGTGTTGATCAAAATCAAGTAAATAATACCAAATATCTAAATTAATGCGAGCTATTTAGAATTATATAGAATCGAATTATTTGAATAATTAATAATTAATAATCAATAATAGAATTATTTGTGCAGAAAAATAAACTGTACTCACATATAGCAAGTGCATAGATCATAATTGAATGCATTTAAATTTTTAAATGCTTTCAGTGCCTTTAAAGACATTCCATATTATAATGTAATATTTATATAAACAGTACTTTAATTGAATTTACAAATTATGTGTAATAATGCATGTCTAAGAATTCTGTAAGATAGATGCTTGGGAATCTCACTAGAGTATCTATGGCTATAGTAGATTAATGATGGTTCATGATACATAGGCTAAGCTGCCACTGTTATTTAATATAGCAACAACGTTGTGTATCTAATGTACGGGATAATTTGTCTTAATTAAGTAATTACAATCAAGAATCGAATTACTTGTGTCGAGGAGTAGTAGATGATGTAATTGTATGCGATGCAATAACGATTATATTTGGAAATATATAAAAGCATATTATAAGTTGTTAAAATCAATTCAAATATTTCAATAAAAATACATGTATCATTTTGCTTATTGTCATATTTTTCTTTCTAAATTATATTCTTTTAAAATTAAGAAATAAGTTTATTTGAGACTATATAAACGTATTAGAATTAATTTAGATTAATTTAGATATCGCTATATATATTATATTTTATATTAAAGGCCTTGACCTAATTGGATGTTGATAACAAACATCAGAAAACAAAAGTAAAGAAAAAGAAAGTCACAACAAATCCCTTGCTTCCAAGCTACTCGTTCTCTTGCCAGTCGCTTTAATAGAGCCAACTAATTGTCACAGTAAGTTCGGCATTCAACATTATACTTCTGAAATATAAACGGTCGTGCAATTTGCCCAAGGCTTCTTTAAATTAGGGTCTTTTTAACCCCTACACTAAGACGTTTCCATTATAATATTAGTGAAGAAAGAAGCGTTAGTGTTTGCAGTCGGTTGTAGTCCATCCTCAATACGTGACCAACATACATCAATCGACGACGTGTCATCGTATTGTTAATGGTTTCAATATGTCCACGCTTCTTCATTACCTCTGAATTCGCAATATACAGTATTTATTCAACAATTACTCCATGAGCTTTGACAATTTTACTTTTCGACACAGTTTGCTATATGTAATTATGTCAATATGTTGAATTGTGATATTTATTTTTCATTTTAGATAAATATTAATGGTCAGTTGCTGTCAACAACGATTTCAGTATATATGAAATTAAAGATGTAAAATACTCTTTTAAAGTTTATAAATGTATGTTGTATTTTGTAAGAGAGTCGAGAATGTCGGTCCTTATTATTGTTGAAAAAATAAAAGTCATCCGCTGAAAGAACAATGTTGTTGTTAAAACCAATATTTTGGTTTCCAAGCGAAACCATTTACAAGGTTCAAGGTAAGCTACAGTGTATAAACAAAACACCGTAGCGAATTAAAAATGTACAGGAATTTTAAAGTATGCAAAGTATGACAATCGTTACCGTTTACTGATGGGTAGTTTTGTCTAATTAATATTGCTTCTTTCATTTTTCGAAGCCTGCTCGCGGCTCAAATGAGATAACTGATGAAAGAAGAGACATACAAGAACGGAAGTCGATAATGGGCGTATACGGCGCATGTCACGGAGAATTAAGTTAGATGAGCGGACCTTGTCACGGACGAAGAGTTTAAGGGAAAGGTGATCATTGAAATGGAAGCCTAAGAAAGTGAGATTGGAGAATATGGGGATGATCGATGAGGCAAAATATACAGTGGGATGAGATATGTTTGGTTTACAAGGGTACATCTACGTAACTTGATGAGTTCTAAGGAACTCATCAACTTGATTCAAGTTTGTTAAAATCGAGACTTGATCAGTATTGCTGAGTGTCGACATCTATATCCAATTGCACTTCGTCTACTTAAACTTTACGGTGTTCTAAGTTACACAAATCAGACACACCAATGCGGCCTATTGTTACTACTACTGGCTCACTAAATCATTCGCTTGCTGGGTTCTTAGACAAACTACTATTCCCTTATGTGAAGGTTTTACAATCTAAGTCACTAATAGCTCCTAGTTTGTTAACAAGCTTAAAGACATTTCTATTTCAAATAAAAATATTGTTTTTAACTTAGACGTCGTATCTCTTTTCAAAAATATTCCGATTGAGGAATTAGTAACACAGACAGCTAAGTTTGTTCCCACCCATGGTCAGATCACAATAATATTTATACTTTTAAAGAGGTTGTAAATGCAGCTATAGTGACAGATTTTAGCTTTAACGGGAAATTCTATCAACAGATTTGAGGGTGTGCCAAGGGTCGTCCATTGACTCCTATATTTGCGGAATTCTTCCTGGTTTAGCTAGAAGATAGAAGCTTAGCAGCCTACAACAACAAGCCGTTTACTTGGCTCATGTATGAAGATGATATTATTCGTTGGGCTCAAAGGCAGTAAGGCTGTGGCTAAATGTTTATACAATAGATGAATAATCAACACCCCAGAATAAAGTTCACATCGCACTTCATGCATGAAAATTGCATCTGGTTTCTTGACAGTTTAGAAGAGCCGTCAGAGTCTAGATTTCTAACCTTGGTGAAAAGGAAACCTAACGAAACTAATCCCTATATTCGTAAGGATAGTTGCCACGCTTAATATACTAAATTAGGTATTTTCGCGTCGTTTTGTTTCAGTTCTTTCGAAGTTTGCAGTAACGTTACTATAAGGGAACACGAGCTTTGACGTTCAAATGGCACATTTGTGCGTTTGGGTTATCCTTGTAGTACTCTAGCACATACTTTAGACAAAGTAAGCAGATTGTGGCGTAGATGAGGAATAGTGAGAGAAGGTTAGCTATTAGCTAAGTTTTTCCTCACGTTACCAGAAAATGGAATATCGACTAAGATAATTTTCAACAGAATCAGGAAATTAGTTAGCGATTTTAATCTTTCTATCCGAATAATTCTATGTTGCAAACCCATAACTACCATTCAAAAAGATAAACTGCTCTTGATAATTATCTATTGGTTGGGCTTATTTACGAATTATTATTTCGGGATTGTGATGCTGTTTACATTGGTGAAAAATGAAACAGTCGCGTTCTAAAAGTCAGAATACGGGAATATAGAGCAGCCATTCGCACAACGGCTAATTTTAATGTTACTGACCACGTAATTGCAACTGGACACTAAATTTTGAGTCTCTATCAGTGATCACATTTTAAACCAAAAATCAAGCTGCGAAAAATAAAAGAAGAAATATTAATTGAAAAAAACCAACAATGCACTGCAATGATGGTCATAATTTGCTCACTTAAAATACCTTGTACATTGTATAATTTGCTAATGTGGTTTGTTTTTTATGTTGTATTGTTTGAACGAATGAATTTGTTTGCTTTATTAGAATTGTAGCGACCTCTACATAGTTCGTGTAGTCTTCATTAGGGACTTAAGTTTCAAACAATGATTGAGATGTTTATTATTAATAATGATATTAATAAGGATCTCGACTTTTTTAATTTGTACTGCAAATATCGTATGCATTCCTTAAATTAAATGAGCAAACGTATATATGTAGTCTCTGAGTTGTTTAGTTATTGTCTTTTTGTTACTGATGTTTATCCTTAATAAAGTTATAGAAAGGGAAAAGCGTATAAATACCAGTAAAGAAATATCCATCTCTTTAGTTCATGTTTTTCTAAAGTTGTCTTCATATTTAAGTGATATGCTTTTTTATATATGGCTTTTTAGATAAAAGGTTTATAAAAGGTTAATAGGCACTTACTACGAATTAAAAATTTAAATTTACTTAACAATCAATAATTTTCAAAAAATGTTTAATAAATTATAAATTATAATATTACAATATTACAAATAAATTATTATTGTTTAAGTTTTTATATTCTTATAGTGTCTGTAGCTTGTAAAGTGTTGTCGGAAGCAAGATCGAAATATATTAATTTTAAAATAGCTTCAATCAATTGCTTGATTTCTATTGAAGTCTACCAATTAATTTTGCTTATTTATTTGTCGTCTCACACTCATATTTTTGATATTAAAAGATCTCAAATATTGTATTAACAACCAACTTTATGCTACTACAAAATGTTAGTTAAAATAACTAATTTTATATTTCGCCTTTTAGATATAAAATTGTGAAATATTTTTTAAATTAAGATATTATAATCAATTGTCTTCGTTCGAATAAACTTAAGACAGCAATTTCAGCATAAAATGCTTATCCTATCAAAAACTAGGTCATTAAGGAAAATGTCAACTTGAAAAACTGTATTATTTTATTTTAATATTGATAATGTAGTACTTAAAATCAAAAATGTCCTTGCTATTGAAATTCCACTATAAAGCAGTTACATTTTATTACTAATTTTATTTGGCCATTAACACAATCTTCTAAGTACTTTGCAGGTGATGAAATATTTAGATGTATGTTATTGCTTCAAGGGTTATAGGCAATTTTAAACGTTTTGTTGTCATTTGTACGATCTAAAATGCTTTGAAATGTAAATGCTTTAAGTGACAGCAATATACTTTTAATTGAATTTAATTTCACATTTTCTTTGAATACAAATTTTATTTGATTTCAAGTTTTATTAGCAAATATATCTATCGAATTGGTAACTTACTATAAGAGTACCAATATCTGTTACGTTTTGCATCGTTTCCACATTCTAGTAATTATTACAGTATTTTTTATAGGCATAAATCTTTCGTGCTGATATTCAAAATAAAAACTTTCACAATAAAACTGGAAAAAAGGTTTAAAAATTTGCTACATGTACTATACTTTCAGTTTGAAAAATGATTTCCAATATCGATACAAATTTACATGTGATATAATAATTATACCGGAGATACAAAAACGACCGGTAGACGAATTAAACATTTCACAAAAGTGTCATTAATTAAATTTCATTTATATTTATACAACTGCGAATTAAAGGAAATATTTATGAAAACTACTACAAAATTATTAGCAAAAATTTGTGTCGTATTTTTCAAGGTATATACCTCCCCGTAGACGCTACATATGCCGGAGACC